>PVKS010001771.1:0-132519 GCA_004027875.1 Aplodontia rufa
CTGGAGTTGCTTATTTTCTCATCTAATGCCGAGGTCCATCACCCATTTCAAGCTAATTTGTATATAGGGTGAGTGATAAGGTCCTAATTTCATGCTTATACATGTGAATAACCACTATCCCAGTACCATTTGTTAAAAGATTATCTTTTCTCCAATGTATGTTTTTTTGCATCTTTGTCAAGGATCAGATGACTGTAGACATATGAGTTTTCTTCTGTCTTCTATACTGCATCATTGGTCTATGAATCAGTTTTTAAGCCAGTACCATGTAGTTTTTGTTACTATGGTTCTGTACTACAATTTGAAACTATAAATTGAAATGACTCCAGTATTGCTTTTTTGCCTAAGAATTTCTTTAATATTCTGGGTCTTCTATTCTTCCAAATAAATTTTAGAATTTTTTTTTAGTTCTGTAAAAAATTCATTAATAGTTTGATGGAGATTGCATCAAATGTGTACATTTCAGTTTGTAGTAGGGTCAATTTAACAAATTAACTCTGCCTATCTATAAACATGAGAGGTTATTTTATCTTCTGATGTCTTCTTCAATTTCTTTCTTCAAATTTTTTAGCTTCCATTTAGAGGTCTTTCACTTCCTTGGCTAAATTACCCTTAGTTTTTTGGGTTTTTTTATGTTACTTTTTTAACCCTACTATAAAGAGGATTATTTTCTTGATTTCTATCTCAGCAGACACATTGGTGGTGTATAGGAAAGCTTTTGATTTTTGTATATTGTTTTTGTAATCTACTACTTTGCCAAATTTGTTTAGTAGCTCTGGCAGCTTTTTGGTGAAGTTGTTTGGATCTTTTAGTTTAATATATATATATATATATATATATATATATATATATATATATATATATATATTTTTTTTTTAAGAAAGAGAGAGGGACAGTGAGTGAGAGAGAGAGAGAGAAAACAAAATCAATTTTACTTAGCTTTTCATGGACTTTTGTTGCTCAGACACTTCATTGTGTACATGGTGCTGGGGTTTGAACCCACGTACTTGCACATGCAAGGCAAGTGCCATGACCACTGAGCCACTGCTCCAGCCTATAGTTTAGTATATTATTAAATTCTTCCTTCATTGTTCTGATGTGATTGATCAAAAATTTTAGCTCCATTACTTCATTTTTCAGTATGTATATTTCCTTAATAACTGAATTTTTCATCTTTTGAGTTTTCTCACTTAGGCACTTCATTAAATCCTCTTTTAAGTTCATTGTCTCATTTAGTAATCAGATCATTGACAATTATTTCTAGGTTTTTATCTTGCTCCTTATCCATGTGTTCCTTGGTTGGGAAGTTGTGGGCTTGAGGTGAACTTTTTCTATTTTGATTCCTCATTTTTGACAATCTTCTTCTGAATTGAGTTTCCCTTATGAATCTAGGCTGTTGGGGGTATGGAGCAGCCCATTTGATTGTAGAAGTGCAGCAGCTGGGGATGTGTTGCTAAGTCCTGGGGTCTTCTGAAAGGCTGGAATGGGCCTCATGTACTCTGCACAGGGACCTGGAATGCAAACAGGAACAGGAACTGCATGTGCCTACAGTCCGGAATCTGAGGGCAGGGCTGGACATGTTGGCTCAGGCAGGGTCCTGGGTATGTGTGTTCTGAGAGTACCTGAGGCCTGGATGTGCACACTGAGCAGATCTGGACCTGGGGGGAGGATTCCTGGGCATGGGTGAACTGTGAATGCTTGAAGGCCCCAATCCTGAGGCTTAGATCCATCTGGGTTTCATTTTTTTAAATTCATTCAGTCTGTAGTTTTTAATTAGAAAACTGCAAACATTTACTTTCAATATTATTTTAGAGAGGTATTAAAATTATTGTCATTTTGTTTTATTTCAATGCTTAATTTGTTCCTGTTTTGCATTTTCTTAACTACTCTTCAAGTAAGATTTGTCCATTTGTGAACTCTCAAGTTTGTTTTTGATTTCTTCTGTGTGAAGTATTTAAGTATTTTCTGTAGTTCCAGGTTGATAGCCGTGAATTTTTTCTTTCTGCTTATATTGGACAGTTTTTATTTTCTATTGAATTCTGAAGGATAGCTTTGCTGAACATAATAATATTGGTGGACACTTATTTTCCTCCTCTATTTTAGAATTTGTGTTGAGAAATTGGAATTAAATCTGATTGAATTTTATTTAAATGTGACCTGATGTTTTTAAAACACTATCCTTTTTCTGTATTCTATACATTTTAATTATAAGGTTTCATGGAAGGATTTTTTATTCTTGTCTATTTGGAGTTTAAATTCCTCCTATATCAGGATATTCATCTCATTCTCGATGCTTGTAAATTTTTCTGTTTTTAATTCCCTTAGGAAATTTTCCCTTCCATTAGCCTGAATTTCACAACTCTCTTCAATTTCAATAATTCTTAAATTTATTTTTTCAATGTACATCTCAAAATTCTTGTACATTCTCTGGCCATGATTACATATTTTCTTTTCATTAATATTATCTAAACATTTAAACCTGGACATTTTTTCTTCTAGCTCTGAGAATCAGTCTTCAACATATTCTACTCTTCTAGAGAGACTTGAAACTGAACATTTTATTTAACTTATTATCGAGATTTCAGTTTATTTCCTTTCAATATTTCTACCACCTTATTAAATTTCTCATTAATACCCTGTAATGACTTCCTTTTCTCACTCAGATATTTTTCTGTGTTGTCTTCAATTCATTGATTATTTTTGTAATAGTTCTTTTGAATTCTTTATTTGGTATTTTCTCCACTTTATTATCTTCAGAGTCAGTTGTTTGTGAATAGTGAATTTTAATTTGTTTTTTTCTTCTTTCTTACGTTGCTGTGTTAGTTTTTATGTATCTTTTGGGAATGGACTTCACTTGCATTCATATGTGTGGGAAATTTTAGGGCATACCCTTCTCTTGGCATACTGTTCTGGAATATCAGGTTGTGAATTTTTAGTATTTCTTCCATGTGAGTTTTGTAGTATACTTTCTCTGCTAGTTTTTTGGTGATGATTAGCTTATTTTGATATAGTTGTGTTAGATCTTGGGGACTGCATTTTCTCTGTAGTTCTTGAGAGGGTAGGAGTCTGGTAAATCTGTAGAGGGTGGTGTATATATTTGGTTTGTGAGGTATGCCTTCTGTGACTGCTGTTCTTCACTTTAATATGTATATATTCTAAAGGAATATGGGAATAATCTATATTGAGAATTCTCATAGCTGTGTGTCCACAGTCTTTGCATTTAATTCTCTCTGTTTTTGCTGTAGGAGTGGATATCCATGAGTAGTATTTGAGGCTGTCCTAGCCACTCCTCCTTGGGTTCTGGTTTTAGTTTGAGTTTTTTGTCTCATATTCTTTGATACTGAACTATTGTTGAAGTTTGAGTGTAGTTAGTTTGTGTGTGTTGCGGTAGATTCCATACACCTAAAAATAAATGGGAAACAAACAACAGCAACAACAGAAGCAAACAATATATAGAATTAAGATAAATACTGGATGCTTACTATTATGTCTACAATACTAATTACCACCAAAAAATAAAATCATTGTGCATTTGCCAATGGCACAAAAAAATAAATAATAACCCTGAACTAGATCTGTCGTTAAAGCAAACAACAGATATCAATGATTTCATTCACAGTACTAATAACTGTGACAACATGAATGTTTGAGGCAGAAATTATATAAATTAAAAAACTCTTTAAAAATACAGTACATAAAAGAAAAGAAAAAATGATCAGAAAGTGAAAGAAAGTTTAGAATATTCAAAATGTGAACAGGAAGAAATACAGAGATATAGCAAATGATGGCTATAAAAAAGGAAGAGAAAAGATAAATAAAAGAATCAAAACAACTAGAGAGAAATACCTGGGAGTCATGGTACATGCTTATAACCTCAGCAAATCTGGACGCTGAGACAGGATGATGGCAAGTTAAGAGGCCAGCTTCAGAAATTTACCAAGACCCTCAGCAACTTATCAAGATCCTGTCTCAAAGTAAAAAATAATAAAGGGCTGGTGTGTAGCTCAGTGGTAGAGCATCTCTTAATTCAATACCTAGTACTGATGAGAGAAAGAGAGAGAAAGAAGATAATTTGGATATTAGAAATAGAAGAAAGGAGAGCAAAAGGAAGAAGGGAAGAAAAGAAAAACAAAGCAAACAGAAAACCCTAACCCTCAAAAAAGGAGCAATCTTTAAAATATGCTAAAAATGAAAAAAATATGTATGTATATATCCACAAACCAATCAGTATAACAAAAGCAACAAAAAGGAAAAGGAAAAAATTAACAAAAAATGAAAGAATTTTCTCCATTATTGTGTTCATAACTTTCAACTAGGATGGATGATCACTGTTTATGCCTGACTTTTCTTTTTATTTCTTCTTGAGTTATATATTGAAAGCATGAGGACTGGGGATTGTTAAACATTCATTTTACTTTGTTGTTCACTAAGTTATCAGCTAGAGTGGCCTAAAATTGAAGCTGATATAAATAGCTCTCAGATTCCACTTTCACCAGTATAAGGTAGGATGGAATGGAATGAGAAATACTGTCAATTAGAGTTTTATCCAGACTGACCAAATTGATCCACTCCCAGTATGGGGCTGCTTCAGAGTTCTAAGTGGGGACTTCCAGCATCTGGGGCTTAGCTGTAATAAGAACTTTGGGACTTTGTTGTGTGGTATGTACTCTGAAGAGATTAGAGCAACACACTCATAGGTCCAGGAATATGAGGATCTTGGCTAGATGTGTGGATCTTAGGAGCCTCCCATAAATTCTACTCATACAGCAAGGGAACCAATACTCCACAGTTCTCACATACTTTGTCACCCATGAGTATGGCCTTCCCAAACTGTCCCTGAGTGTCATCATGCCTACTTGCTCAGTTTCCAGACCCTCTTCAACTGGTCACATCAACTGCTAGATTCAAGAGAAACTGAATTAAATTCTCTCTGACTTGAATCCCACTGTGTACAATCCTTTCCATGCTTGTTTCAGTTACGTTCTGCTAAGTATAACATAGACCACATGGTAGACACTTGCTAGGACAGTATGGCAATAGTTGCTGTAATCTCCTGGCCTCCCATAGGATCAAGCTGCAACATGGTCCTTTTCAAATCATTCCTTGCCTCAGTTCTCTGCTTGACAGTTGAGAAACAAAGCACTTTTCAAACACTAGTTCTCTGTGTAACCTCTGATTACCTAAGTTCAGGGTGCTTTTCTGTCCAACAGATTACGCCTTCCAAATTTGTCTGTTGTTTCTCTGTGTTGTCCCTCTGCTCTGCAGTGAACAGGGACTGCTGTCTCTACCAGCTTGGCTCCAATATACACTTTCTTGTCCTTTGTTTAAAGCACCACATTTCTGAGTATCTAAGAGTCTCTGACTCTTAATTGTATTTCAGTGAATTTCCTCTCTCACCCACCTTTCCGGGAAGCAATACTTTTGCTAATTTAATCCTAAATTATGAAGCATTGGAAATGCAGCTTTCCTGTAATGCACCATCATGAATCCCCAGCCAGCCTTTAAAAACATAAATAAAATCCAAAAAAATAGAGAAGTTGCTTAATGATAAAGTAAAAGGTCTGAACTGATCCAGAGGCTGGCACATCTGGAAGCAGTTATTATGTAGGAAGAGAGGAGGTATTACAAAATGGCTTCTCACACGTTCTAAAATGAGACAGGAAAAAAAGAAAAAACCCACCACCAACAACAGAGGCTACTGGTGGGATGAACTGAATGATGTATAAAGTCACTCCTGATTCTCACTCTGGGTAGACTCTCCATAGATCACAGTAAGGGTTTCAGACTTGAGATAATAAGTGGTCCAGTACAGCTTTTCACCTCCATTGGGGTGTGTAATCATCTAAGGGATTTTTCCACCAATGGACTATATAATTTGAGTGCATATGTTCAGGAACTGGGAAAATAATACTTATCAGGAGATACTAATTATCTAGCTTCTTGATTTACAATCGTGTAACATGTAATGGTAAATTTAGTAATATTAATAATGATAAAATATTGATAATATTTTGGATTGTGATTTAAAAGTATCAATAATTTATAATTAAGGAACTGCTATTTATTTGTCATTAAATGCATCATATTAAATTTAGCTACTTTTGAATTAAGTGTCTACAATTTATGTCTAAAAGAACAATGTAATATGAATCAGGATTTCTAAATTCTAGACTAAATCCCAAGCTTTTACTCCAGTTAGATATATGACCTTTGGCAAGGTATTTAATATTTTTTGAGATTTTGTTTCTTCATCTGTAAAAGATAGTATCTCTGTTCATTTTGCAGATTTATGACAACTGTGGTGCAAGATCATTGTGAGAAAATGCTTTGTGAACTGTGGAACATTGAGAATGTCAGCTATTTTCCTATTTTTCTGTTGAATAGTGTAAATTCTTTTAAAAGTATAGATATTTTTCATATTTATTTTATAACAACTTGTCATTCCATATTATGGTCTATAGTTTTTGGTTGATAAGAGGTGTCCCATAAAAGCTCATACAAGAGAAAATTTAAGAAATTTCAGAGATAAAATAATTTGATTACCAGAGTTATAACCTAATAAGTGGACTGGATGGATTAACAGGATGGTAACCATTGGCAGGTAAAATGTGGCTGGAGGAAGTAGTTCACTGGGGGTATGACTTTGGGGTTCATATTTTGTGCTTGCTGAGCAGAACTCTCTCCCCTGCTTCCCGATTGCCATGTCCTGAGCCACTTACTGCCATCACACCTTCCACCAGGATGTTCTGCCTCACTTCAAGCCCACAGATATGGAGTTGGCCAATCATGGATGGAACCTCTTAAACTGTGACCCAAAATAAATTTTACCTAACTCTAACATTTAGAGTTCTTCTCAGGTCTTTTGGTCACAGCAATGAAAAGCTAATTGAAATATTCTAAGAAAGTTTTTCTCTTCTATGAAAGAGGAAAAAGATTATATTCTGGTAAAAGCCTAGAGGGAGTTGAACTCTTAGACATGGCTTTATTTTTTGGTTTAATAAGTTCAATTAGTAAACATGTGTGCTACATATATCAAATAGACAACCATCTGAAAAATGAAGACGTAGCATTACTAATCTTGAAACTTAGTATTTTGTTCTTTTTCTGGGTATATGAAATTTACTTTGGGAAAAACATGCTTTATTTCTTTTCTACCTATTCTTCTATACAATTCTTAAAGTATTACAACATTATATTAGTTGTTGTTCTTAAAGAGGTCCCTGGGCTTTTCCACATCCACTTCATGTTCTGTTGAATAGCCTTTTCATTTCTTCCTGTCAATAACTGTAAATTTAATCACACTGGTATTTATTATATTAAAAGCCTGAAAACATGAGTGTCAATCATAGAGATTATCAATTATAGTTCAATGTTTGTTCTCTACTTCTTATTTGAGAATAGAACCCACAATTCTTATCTGAATTTTAGCTGCCTGACATAAGAGCCACTTTTTTTAGATTCTCTTACAGGTAAGCATGATCATGTGACTCAATTCTTCTATGTTGAGAATATAAGTAAAAATGATGTATGCAGTTTGTGTAAATTTCCATAACCCCATCCTACTGAGGAGTAAGAAAGAAAATCCAGGTCTGGGATTTCACATCATGTGGCATCATATATGACAAGAATTTCTTTTGTGCATGTTAAACTTAAAGTTCTATCTTTTTTAATGTGTTCTTAGTTTTCATTTTCTCCTCCTTGCAGGTAAACCGAAAACTAAAATATGTAACTTCTTACTTGAGGGAATTTGTTAAAAACTTATTTTGACATTAAAATAATGTAACTGAATGAAATCATAATCACAATTTATTGAGCATTAAAATCAAATTGCAAAATTGCATTTATAGTATGATCTCATTCTTAGAAAACCATTATCTAAGAGTACAGAAAACACTGTATCAGCTATTGAAAAAATTATCCTGCATAATCAACCTGTTCATAACTCAGTGGCTTGAAACAATAATGATCTATTCTCAGTCTTGTGACTGTTAACTGTCTGGGGATTTTCTAATCTAGGCTAGAATCTGTTGTTCTGGGCTCCATGCTATCGATCAGGTTCAGGTCTGCTTTGCAAGCTCTTGTTTAGACCAGCAGCCTAGTTTATTTTTTCATGGTAATGCGACAGTCGCATTTCAGTGTACTGCTTGAGCCACATTTATTATCTCATAGGCCAAAGCAAGTCACATGGATAATTCCAAAATCAAGATTCAGGGAAATATTCACAATTGTCAGTGGGAGAAAATGCAGACGACAAACATCGTGGAAATGTGGAGAAGATAAAAACTGGTATTATTAATTCAGTTTTCCACAATCACAAAATAATATTGAGTGGCAAAATCATGAGTGATTATATTTCTTTCTATGTGAAACTTATTTTTTCAATTTATAATCATTTGTAGAATATGTTTATAAAGCTATATTTTAAAACATAATTTCTATATTTCAAAGGTCACTTTTTAAGTACATTTTAGTGATACATAAAATCATTAAATTTTATGTATTAATTGGCTGCCATGTAATGTTAAATACATGGATACATCACATAATGTTTAATTTTAAATTAGATATGTTTATCTCCTGATACATATTTTTCTTTCACTAATTTTAATGCCACTTAATCTTTAACATCTCCTTGCATACCCTAATATGTGCTAATATTTTTCTTTTCTGAATGATGAGCATTTATTTATATCTTTGCTCCATATATAGAATTTCTAATAATGTTATTTATCCTTTAATTATTATTATCATTACTGGTCACATTAGACTGCATTAGATTGGATCTGCTTAGCACATGTTTTGCACGTACAAGTTCCTCAGAAATTGTTTATGAAAGTGAATTGCTAAAATACAATTGATGTGGGTTGGAACAGTGGTTCAGTGGTTAAAGCACATGTCTGTCATGCTCAAGGACTCAAGGACTAAAGTTCAAACCCCAGTACCATGTACACAACTAATTGTCAGAGAAATGAAAGCCAGATTAAAAAGTAAATAAAATCAATTCTCTCTTTTGCTCCCTCCCTCTCTCTTTCTCTCTCTCTCTCTCCCTCTGTCTTAAAAAATCAATTGATGTTTAAAAATGAGGAATCTTTTAAAGAGAAATATTTACAATGCAGGTATTGAGAGATCATTCACAAAAAATATGAAATCTGTGCAAAAATGAAAAATGGTATTCTTTAGTACAGACTCCCATGGCAGATATGTTTATCTGGTTTCCCACTCTTTTCTTGAATCTTGACACATGTAAACAAATAGGATGCATTCAGGCAGAGGTGCATCCATTTTGTTAGCCGATTCTTTCATATAGGATCTTGTGAACAGCACAAAAAGATTCAATGCGAAGACCGAGCAGAATAAGAGCAATTCTGGAAACTCCCATGAGTAACTTGAAGATGCATAAAAAAGTGAGATTCGGTTTCCTCTCAAAAGTTGGAAACTACAATATATTGCATGTAGTTCTAACGTGCCCTTATTAATTTCCGGTGGCCAGTAAGAAGAAACATACATGCAGTAAAATCTACTGAAAATAGAGTGAGTTATCATATCAAATTCTCAGTCTTCTGGTTCTTGATTGTGGCTAGTGCTTTCTCCATGTAAATCTAGGGAGAGGCTTTCTCTAAGCTAACTGGTGTATCTGACCTAATTCCCTCTTCCAGACATCTCATGTAATTCTTGTTCTCTGTCGCTTGGTCTGTTCCGTGAATGTCACTCCTTTCTTTTCAGGCCCTTATGTCTAAATTTTCAGTTGACTTTTTTAAGCACCAGTGTTTATTAACAGGTGTCTTCAGAAGTCTTTCTCTCTCTAAAACAGTGTACAGGCGCTGGCGCGACCATGGGTGCTGCAGTTCTTTGCATCTTTGATGGGAGGACTCTTGAGTTGTGTTCTACAGTGTGGGATGGAGAGGAAAGCTTGATCCCCTTTAGGTGGGTAGTCACTTCCCCTTACAAGGGTTGCTTGTTTGGGGCTGAAGAGGTGGCTCAGCAGTGGAGCGTTTTTGCCTGGCATGTATGAGAACCCGGATTTGATCCCTAGCACCACATACACAACTAAGTGGAGAAAAAAACAAAGCCAGATGAAAAAAATGAAATTAACTTTATTTTTCTTTTACACTCTATTTTTTAAAAAGGAAAAAAACAAAACAAATGTATTAATGTGTGACATCAAGAGGCCACAGACACTGTACAAGATAATTAGAACACAGTGATTTACTGAAAATTTAACACAGCAAGTTCATCTAATAATATATTGAAAATTCATTTTCACTCTCATTGCTATGGGCCATTCAAGGAGAAATGAGAGTCTTCTCTAGTTTCTCAAGAAAGTAGCCCATTATTATTTGCAATATATGGATTCTTTTTTGTGTGAGGAGTTCAGGCAGAAAAAGAATTTAGGCTTTTTATGTTTTAGGTGGAAAGAAGTTGCCAGTGTATTAAAACACTGATGGTAATTCTTTAGAATCTTTGGGCTAGTCAAGTGTCCTGAAAGAATATGATGGCAGCTTAGTATTTGGAATTGAGTTGTATATGTGAGGAAGAGCATAAGAACAGATACCCTCAGAGACCCAGAGAAGTGCTATGACAAAATTTCTGTGAGGGACATAGGTGATCCTAGAAAACTTATTTTCAATGTATTTCTTAGGAATCAAGATCTAAAAAAAAAAAAAAAACAAAAAAAACAAAACCAGCTGCCTGAGTATTTGTGAGCACTGAGGAACTTAAGTAAACAGCAGGAGCTGGGAGCCCAAGTAGACCTCAAGCATGGAGTTAAAGGAAAAAAACCCACAAGTGGAGCTGCCCAAATGAACAGATTTCATTGCTTTTGTTAGGAAATTGGGAAAGACCCTGCATTTAGATGCAACTTCAGCTTTGAAAAGAGTCAACAGATTGTCTGTCAAGATATTCTACATCCGGCAGGAAATGAAGTTGCTATGGAAACCATTGACCTTTTTTTCTGAATTAAATAAATACACAAGTCTAACATGACTGAACAAATTCAGAGATAGAGAAGGAGCTTCCAGAAAATTTAATAGTAGTGGCTTCAACTGTATTTACCATGATTTAGGTAACCCCAAAACATGTGACACTATTTTTTTCTTATTTCAGTAAGAAAACTTAATATTAGATCTACCCTTTTAACAAAATTTTAAATGTTCAATAGGCACAATGTTATACAGGATATCTCTAAAGTCTGTTCACCCTTCGTAACTAAAATTTCATACCTATTGAATAGGAACTCCCAATTGTCCCCTTATGCCAACCACCATCCCAACTATCACCAAACTCCATTCTATTCTCTGCTTTTATTTATTTGAGTATTTTATATACATCATGTAAATAATATTGTTGTAATATTTGCCTTCTTGTGATAGACTCATCTCACTGGGCATGATATCCTCCAGATTCGTGCATGCTGTACCCCATCACAGAATTTCTTTATTTCTAAGCTTAATAACTTTCCATTGTTACTATATAACTTTCCATTTATATATGTACATTAACATGCATATTTATACATACATACGATGCATGGATATGTGTATGCATTTCCACATGCATACTGCATTTTCCTTTTTCATCCATCTGGGGACATTTAGATTGTTCCCACATTTCAGCTGCTGTGAGTAACATTGCAACAAATGTGGAAGTGCAAATATTTCTTTGAGATGAGACGCAGATTTCAATTCTGTGGATATTCAGCCAGAAGTGGAATTTATGGGTTCAGTGGTATCTTTGTTGTTAATTTGGAGGAGCCCCCACACTGTTTTCCACAGCAGCAGCAGCACCTCACATTCCCACCATCAGTGTATGCAGGTTCCATTTTCCACACAGACTTGACAGCACTGGTTAATCTTCTTGTTTGCTAGTACACCATTTAGGTGTATCTTTTATATTTTCTGCATATAATACAAATTAAACAGCATATTAAATAATTATACACCATGCCTTCGTGGGATTAATTCCTGGGACATAAGGATCATTCAGCATGAAACATCAATTAGTACGGAACACCACATCAACAAAACAGAGGATTAAAAAACCACATTATTATCCCAATAAGTCCAGGAAAAATATTTGCCAAAATTCAACACTTCTTATAAAAAACATTTTTTAACAAATTAGGAATAGAATGAAATTATCTTAACATAATAAAGACCAAATAAAATCCCACAGTTAATGTCATACTCAATAGTAAACATAAATACAAGTATGTCCTCTATTTTGTTTTCTTTTTCATTTTGAGGAGGTCGTGTTATACTGCCCAGGTTGGGTTTGAACTTAGAGTTCTCAGTCTCAGATCCCCAAGTGTTTGGGAGTACAGGTTTGTACCACTATGCCTGGTACTTTCCTCTATGATCAGGAAAAAGGCAATAGTGTTCACACTTGTTGCTTTTATTCGACGAAATAGTGGAATTCCTAGGGAGAGAAACTAGAAAAAAAATTGACACCACTTTTGTACTCTTAATATGATATTGTGGAGAAAATGATACCTATTACACTAAAAATATTGTATCAACAACAATACAAGATATTTCTATTTACTGATTTTGACCAGTAATTATATGTTCAACTTTTATTTTAAAACATGGTTCTGATTGTTTCACTTATTTGCAAAATGACTTTACGTACATTTAAATTATGACATAGACACATCAGAATTCAGTTTGGCAATGGATATTACACTATAAATTATCTGAACTGCATTGGAATAGGGTCTTGAAGATTTTTGATTTGTATATTAAAATGTATTATTCAAGGACAGATTATTTTAAAATAGTCTTGTCATGTGAACTAAATTCTAAATCTCATACAGAAATATTTTGAAGTGATTGACAATAGGATGGATGTATTAATAGAAAACATGTGTCTAATCGTATAAATAATTCAGTTATTTCTTCAAGTTTCATTACTATGAAAATACTAGAGTTCTCCCTCTTACTAGTCCTGAAGTCACATAGTTACAATTCCTCCTCTACTCCTACCAAAGGTACTGAGAGAGATTCTCCCTAATTAAAAATTTTATGTGTGTGCTGACCCTGCGCAGGCTTAGCCCTGGCTGGCGGTGTGCGCCACCCTCCTCTGCCAGCTCCCCAGCTCCCCGGATTCCTCCCTCTTCCCTACTTCTCTCCCCTGGCCACGTTGTGGGGAGGGAGGCCTAGATGGCAGATGAGATCGCCAGGGCTCAGGTTGCCTGGCCTGGTGGTGACACCATCTTCGGGAAGATCATCAGCAAGGAAATCCCTGCCAAAATCATTTTCGAGGATGACCAGTGTCTTGCATTCCATGACATTTCCCCTCAATCACCAACACATTTTCTGGAGATACCCAAGAAACATATAGCCCAGATTTCTGCTGCAGAAGATGATGATGAAAGTCTTCTTGGACATTTAATGATTGTTGGCAAAGAAATGTGCTGCTGATCTAGGCCTGAATAAGGGCTATCTAACGGTGGTGAATGAAGGTGCAGATGGTGGTCAGTCTGTCTATCATGTTCATGTGCGTATTCTTGAGGGTTGCCAGATGAATTGGCCTCCTGGCTAAGCATGATTGGGAACAATTTTCCCTTCTCTAGGCAGTGATTATGTTTGCAGTTTCCAGTATGTTAAACTGCAAGCTTATTTTTGCCTGTCTGGAGGTATAGAAATAATTTTAAAAACCTAAATATAATAAAATTTTAAACACCTATATATAATAAAATTGTTGCATGGTTAAAAAAATTTATGTATGTCTATGAATACACTAAACATTGGTCTATCTTTGCTCTTAATTAAATATTTGCACCACATGCCTGTCAAAAATAAGTCACTACTGATTTAATTGGCACTTCTAAGAACAACTTTGTACAATAGCCAAAATTCCTTAATTACTAGAAGTACTTATATTAAGGTTAGATTTCTATCCAATGTCTATTAATTGTCTACTATGAGAGCTTTCCATGATATTAGTGACGATATTGTGACTAATGCACAAATATTAAAGTCAATTTCCCTTTATGATATGCTTAGGTTTGAGAAGAATAAGTCTGGAAATGTTCCAGAGAGAAACAAGTCCATGTATACTATGAGAAACACTGGGTGGGCTTTCTTGATCTTGTCCTATGAGTTTTAGTCCTTGGAATAGTATTGATTAGTTTGTTAATGCCTAGAGGTATACATAGGGCCTGAAATGCTTGAAATCACATAGCAAACATAGCCCTGGAACTCTGCTACTATAGTAGGTAGTTGATGGCTTTTTCTAATCCAGTAAGTCCTTTCTACCTTTTCTTCTCACCTTGTAAAATTGAGATAATAATGCTCGCTAATGTTTATAGACTGTGCTTTGGGACACTCAGATGAACCACATAATTTGATGTATCAGAATAGTTTACAAAAACATTCTAATTAATATTTTATTAGAATATTCTAATTAATATTTTACTAATTAATTTAATTATTTAATTGATTATTAATAAGCACCTATAATTATTTAATATTTAATTAATTTAATATTAATAAAATTGATTTGATGAATTCAATTAATACTTGAATGTTCTACTTAATATTTAATATTTTTGTAAACTATTCTAATTAATGAGATGTTTTATTTGGCACACACAATCTAATTTCACTCTTAGGCTCATTGTGTAAGTATTTCTTTATGATCCTGGAATCTAAGGAATTATAAGGTTAAATAATGTGCTGAAAATAATATTCTAAGTGCAATATTAGTAATATTAGTAAATACAATATTGTATTTACAGTGTTAAGAATGTAGCATAATGATTACAAAACATGGTATAGATCTGCATAGAAGCATAAAAATTCACTGGTGCACCAAAAGGGTTTCAGGGGCTGTAGTGAAGGTGTGAGCATGGCTGTTTCTTCTGGAGGCTACAGGGAAGAATCTGTTTTCTGGTTTCCAGAGCTGCCCACATTCCTAGGCCCATCCTTCCCTTTGTCTTCAAACCCAGCAATGGCAGGTCTGGTCTTTCTCACATTGCAATTGCTCTGGATCTTTCTCTTTTGTCTCCCTCTTATGCTTATACTAACCCTTCTGGCTAGGTTGTCAAATCCTCCTCAGATAATGCAGGATAAACTCCCCATCTCAAAGTCAGACAATTAACCTTAAGTCCATCTGCTTCCTTATCACTTCTTTAGTACATAAGGTAACATAAGCTCAGATGGTGGCAATAAAGATGTGGATGCCTGTGGAAGGTTGTTATTCTGCCAAACAGAGGCATCAAAAATAAAGGCTGTTAAGTGAATAGTAAGCATCTGAAAATCTCAGTAGTTCTAATTTCCTTTAGAAGGTCTAAATATTATCTTAATTAGGCAACTATTTTAAAAAATCAGAGGTTTTGTATCTGAAATTGTTTTAACTTTTTATTAATGAAGATAAAATTTTTTGGCTAATAATTATTTGAAAAATATTTAAAAATTAAATCTTGTAATTGTATGTAAGTGGAACAATATCATTCAGTAAGCACAAATTCTCAGAATTTGTAAATCTGCTTGGTTGTAAGAGTAGCAACTCAATCCAGGAGAAATTATTTTGGGCATTTTGAAAATAAAGCAGGGTGTCATAATAATTGTGAGTAATTCTCTTCTCGTATAGTTTTTTAAAAATATTGATTTAAAAATCTTTTCAAAGAAGTTTGCCATTGTAAAATGTTAAAAATAAAACTGCTTTCTTTTCCTCATTATCAATACCAGTATTCTGGTCTCTGTTATTGTCTACTGTTTTTCTTCTTTCTAGATGTCAAATTCTGTTTTTTTATTATATTTTCACCGTTGCCTACAATAAACCCTGATTAATTCATACCACAAGGATTACTACAAGAACATATTTAAAGATTAGTCTACATTGATTTTCAATTCATTTTTTATATATTTTGTTGGTATATTACAGTTACAAATAATGGCGGGATTCATTGTGACATGTTCATACCTGCACAAAGCACCATTTGATCAACTTCTTTCCTCAGTACTTCCTTTCTCTCCATCCTCCCCCAATCCTGCTCCTCTACTCTACTTCAAAAATATATTTGCATTTATTGAACAGCTTGAGGTATCTTAAGTAGAAATCCAAAGACTAAAATTTAATATTAATTTAGTTCTCACTTTTTGCCTGTATAAATACTATCATTAAACTTGTTTCTTAGATGAGAAAACTGAGACATGAAGAAATTAAATAATAAAGCCAGGATTCAATTCCACCATGGTCTGGGATAAGAGTTTGTACCAAACTGCCCATAACATCGTTTGGAGAATTCATGAGGTGCACATACATTTGTGTTGTCTGGAGTTTGTGTGACCCAACAGACTAAGTCTAGTATGTTCTCATACTGAGAGATTCCACAAAAGCTGGATAACTTGTTTGAAAGAAAAAAGAAACTGCTGCTTGTGAAGGCCTCCGTCAACAGAGGAGAGGGGAGGAGTAAGTTGTCTCACCCTCAGATAGAAACTAGCAGTCCTGTCCTCAGTCTTGCTTTATCATTCCTCTTTCAACCCAGCTAGACACAGCTGCCAGGCAATTTGTCCAATAGCACCTCTTGCATCATGTTATTCTCCTACCCAAAAACCTAAAGCAACTTTATTATTCTTACAGGAGCAAGTCCCAACTACTCCACCTGGCACAGAAGTCTTTTATTTGGCTCCACTATACTTACCTAATCTCCATTTCTTTCAAACACAGGTCTTCTATTCCATAAACCTTGGAGTGGTCCTGACTCCTCTCTTCCTTTAACATCTTACAGCCAATATATCAGCACATCCCACTGATTCCGACTTCAAAACATCCCAAATCCAATCATTTCTCAACATCTTTGCTGCTACCACCCTGGAGCACATAGCTATCACACCTTTTTGAAATACTGATTTAGTTGACTAACTGGTTCAACTGCTTTCACAGTTACCCTTCCATAGAATCTTCCAAACAGTTCAGTCAAACATTATTTTAACAAAAGTACTCCTTTGCTAAATTCTTATAGAATCTTCCTATATTGTGCAGGATAAATATTCAAAGACCTTACAAGACTTATAATTTGATCCCAGCAATCAATCAATCTTTCTTTCTTTCTCTTCCTTCCTCCCTCTCTCTCTCTTTCTCTTTCTTTTTTTGTATTTGGGATTGGACCCAGGGGCTATTAACCACTGAGCAAAGTCTCCAACCCTTTTTTTTTTTTTTTTCCAGGGCTGAGGACTGAACTCTGGTCCTTGTGTGTGCTAGGTAAGTGCTCTGCCACTGAGCTAAATCCCCAAACCCCTCTCCAACCCTTTTTATTTTATTTTTTTATTTTGAGAGGGGCCTCGGTAAGTTGCTGAGGCTAGCTTTGAACTTGTGATCCTCCTGCCTTAGCCTCCAAGAGGCTGGGATTATAAGTATGCACCATTGAACCCAACTCTGACTTTCTCTTAATCTCCAAGTTTTTCTGACTCATCTATTTGATCATTTTGCACTGTCACACTGGTGCATGGCATTCTTAGTAGAAATTATCCAGAAAATTTCTAAAAAATACAAATAGTTTCTATGGATCACTTCCTAGAGCATTCAGATGGAAGAAGGTGGGAAACCTTGTGCTTCACATAGAAATATTTGTCAATATTCCTGGTGACAAAAATTATTGAAATGGTAATCTCTGGGGGATAAAAAACTATAGTTTTTTAAGAAATACATGTCTATAGCTGAAGAAAACATGAATCAAAAGGTAACTCTTAAATTCTCTTAATGGTTTTTAAAAAATCATTTAAGGTACATATAATGTATCACCGATAAAGATTGTAATTATAGAGACGTTAATACATGGAAATCATCAAAGGAGAAAGAGAGCTTATGCATACAAAAATACAACTCTGAATTAATGTTTATTATAGTGAGATGAACCATTTTGAATAGCAAAATGTAAACCTGAGTGATAGCCCCTGTTTTTCCCTTCACGAGGTAAAAATCTCTCTGAAGACTAACAAAAGTGTATTTATTGTATCTTTTGATTAAATATACACCTTGTAAAAATCTCTATAAATGGCTTGAAGGATTTTCTTTCTTTGAAACTTTGAAAAAAGTCATTCCATTTTAATGTTAAATAAACTAATTAATATACAGCTGAGTAAATGAGCCAGGTATAGTGGCATATACCTACAAAACCAGCTACTTGGGTTGTTGAAGCAGGTGGATCCTAAGTTTAAAGCCAGCCTGGGAAGCATAGCAAGACCCAATCTCAAAAAAGACAGAAAGAAAAAAAATGATGAAACAGCAGAGACAACTGAGAAGGAGTAGCAAATGTGTCTCAGAGGCTAAATGGTTGTGTTTTAAGAATGGAGTGATGGCTAGTGAAGGATGGTACTGATTGGTGGAGTTAAATAAAATTCAAGAATTGACTGTAGGATTTGACAATGTGCATGACATGGATGGCCTTGTCAAGATCCGTTTGTAAAGACTGGTGATAAAAAGTCATCCACGGGGGTTGGAGCGGTATCTAGGCGGTTACAGCGCTTGCCTGGCATGCACGAGTACAGGGGTTCAAACCCCAGCACCCATGTACACAACTAAGTGTCAGAGCAACAAAAGCCATGTGAAAAACTCAATAAAAATTGATTCTCTCTGTCTCTCACTGTCCTTCTCTCTTTAAAAAAATTTAAAAAAAGGTCATCCAGGGAGAGGACTCAATAAAGGAAAAGATAGGCTTTAGAGACTCTGGATACAGACAATTCTTTTTGGTGCCTTTGCTGAAAAAAAAAACAGAAGAAAAATAAGAAATGAAATAATAATTATTATAACTACACAGCTGTTTTATTTTGAAACATTTTGTTGTGAGTAAGCAGAACCCAGGTAGAGATAGTATTAGCACACACTGAAGCTTTGTTGAATTTACAGAGACAGAGGGTGACATAAAGGCAGGAATGACATTAGCCTCAGAAGACAATGGGATTTTAAATTTTCTTTTGGGTAGCAGATACTATGCCATGTTTATATGCTCATGAGTGAGATTCAGTACAGAGGGTAAGTAGAAAGTATGAATCACTGGAGAGAGGAAGCAGTGTCCTATCTTTGAGTGGGTGATAAGAGATGGAATCCAGTACACACGTGCATTTATGCACATAAAGATGGCACATTCTCAGACATTAAAGCAATCAGTCTAATAGAGGCGAAAGCTTGAAAATAAGTGGTAATGCAGTGAAAACACATTTCAAAAATCTGAAACGTTAACAAGAAATTATGTAAATGAAGAGTTGTTGAAAGGAAAGCCTCCTGGATCATGTACGAGTCATCCCTGGACACAGTTCAAACTTAGATCCTCCTTACATCGGTTGTCTCAAAATTACAAGGTGAGTATAGAAGCACATAAGAACGTACAAAGTGCAGTGAGAGATCCCACGATAAAGAACTTTCTAACCCCTGCCTGGCTATTGAATTACATTATGGTAGGTCATATCTTCGGTAAGATTCCCTGTGGTTAATATTTTTCCAGACATTTTATTTAGGCAGTCACATGGGTTCTGTTCAGCTAGGAGCAAAGTTGTTCTTTCATGTTACATTAGGTTGTCTGAGCCATGTAAGCATTTGCTTCAAGTTTAAAGTCAGAACTTTGGCTAGGAAAAATATCAGGGGAAACAAAAACTGAGTACTGAAGACAACAGCGTACTCTGTTATCCCTTTGAACATGTCACAAGATTTTCTCCGAGAACTTAAAAACAGCCAGTATCAGCGGGCTTCTGGGTATTTGGTTGTCATTGTGCATTTTCTTTTTACCTTAGGGAAATTTTTTGATCAAATAATATGTGAAGAGTAGCTGAAAATGCCATCTGATGACTGATATTAACCTCCTTATCACAGTCATATCATGCTGGTTCCTAAACAATACAAAGAAGAGAATTTGTGACCTTTCAGGTGTCATTCCTCACTATTTTGGTTACAAGTTTATTATCATACCACAGTTTACTTAAAGGAACCCAATGTCTGGTTTTCTTTTATTTTTAATAATAACTTACCCTGGTACTTTTTGTGTAAACATATAACAATATATGATAATATTCACTTTCATCATATTTTTATAATAGCACCTATCTCAGGAGGTTAGAATGAATAAACATTAAATGATTTCTGTAAAGCTATGAATAATGTTCAGTATGCATTAGCTAACATCATTATCATTAAGCCATCATAATTATTACTGTAACTATACTGCTGTTTTGTCTTGAAACATCTAGCTATCAGTAAACAGAACCCCCCTGGTACTAGTATATGCACACATTGAAGCTTCATTGAATCTCAGAGACAGAGGGGTAACATAAGGCTGGAATCACATTGGCATTCAGAGGACAATGAGTTTAGAACCAGGACAGCCATCAAAATTGTCTTTCCATCTTTCTTGTATATTTCTGCAGACCTGAATCAGTTTTTCCATTTCTGTTAAATAGTTTTACTGCTTTTCATGCCTAAGGTGAAATAATATTTTCACAGCCTCTAAATGTACATGTGGTAGTCACTTGCCTAACAGACTCTGACTCTCATTTCTACATAGGAGAGAATATGTGATCATCCCAACTTTGTTCAGAAATCTTCTCCGGGCCTTGTTAGCATTGAGGAAGAATTGTTAAAATCTTAAAATGATGGCCATCTCTTCCTCTTGATGCTTGAGAGTTTCCAAAGGAAGGGGGATTATTGTTAGGACTGCAAAAAAGATCGACTTCATCTTTCTCTTGATTTCTCAGCAGGCTTTCCTTTCACGTATCTAAAGGCATCCTGCTCCTGATCCAATTAACTTATACGTAACAACAAACATTTAGTTACTCCATAACTGAAGGAAACTGATCTTGTTTTGATTATAGGTCCACTATTGTTCTATTTAAGAAAAATGTAATCCTTTCTTAAGCCAAACCCATGTCAGGTGTTTACCTCTGATGGTGGGGCATGTAGGTGGGCTAACGTATATAGATAGACTAAGACGTGTAGGTAGGTTAAGGAGGTGCTCTGTGATTGACAACTTTCCTGGAACTACATAAATGGGGAAAGAATATATCCACAAAAGTGGAAGGCCTAGTAGAATATTTTTCAACCCATTGCTATATTTCAACCCCACTTTCCCAGAACTTACATTATAGACACTTATTCAGTGTCTCCACCTAATATGCAATAATTCCAAATACCATGAAATACACACTCAGTTTTTCTCCAAAAGGCAATACATCCCTATCATCTCCTGATGACACATCTTCTGATATGCAATGCCCTTCATCGTGCCTGGATGTGGGTTTCCATAATGTATTTAACAACGCTTAAACAGCCTACCATGATGGTGGATGGGGAAAAAGAAAACTACAATAAAACTTGTAATTGTGGAAAGGTAGAGAAGGAAAACTAACAAATACCTTTTTGAACCTAAGCATAAATCACATTCTAAAGAAAGGAGCATTGAGAATGTCTACTTTACTTGTAGAGTAAATTCCAGTTCACATATCTTTTTGCTCTGACTGCTGGGAGAATTGCCAGGGTCCATTTTCTCTGTGGTTATACCTGAAAGGAGCATTTGGCAAGATTTCCTCTGCAGTACTGTAATTGCTAAGTCTATACATTTTCTGTAGATGTAATGAGTTGAATGCTGAATTAATGGCTGGGCAATAATAGATCTCTATTTTTCCAGGTTTGAGGATTCTCTGGACAATTAAATTTCTTAAAATACCCACTCTTTTACTTTAAATTTATTTATAAAATCTCCACAGGATAATAATACACATTATAGATCCTAAACCAGGAGCAGTGAAACTTAACTCCACTGATATTTTGCCCCGAGTGCTCTGCTGGTCTCTTAAGGCCAGTAGGTGGCTTCCACTGAACCCTCTACTGATGATGGTGAGATGAGTTTATTCCTGCCCTGTCCTGCTGCATCCTAGTAGTTAGAGAGAGAGAATTGCCTCTGTCAGTCTTGGAATAAACAGTAAGAATGTTTAGAAGAGGGACTAGAGCAGTGGCTCAGTATTAGAGTGTTTTCCAGGCATGCAAAAGGACCCAGCTTCAAACCATAGCACCACATACACAACTGGGTGTCACAAAAGCTCAAACCAGATGAAAAAAAAAATTAATTCTCTCTTGAAAGAAAGTAATAAAGAAATGTTTAGAAGATAAAGTCCAGGTCTTAAGTACTCCTACATACCATTTTTATTTTTTTCTTTTAGTTAACACACAATGATTGAAAGAGAAGAGAGAGAGAGAGAGAGAGCAATATAATGTTTACTACATGTATATACAATGTATATTGAACAAATTTGGATAGTTAGCATTTTTATCCCACTACCCCACCTCCAAACCACACTTCTCAGCCTCTAGTAATCACTATTGTACTTTCAGATCAAGTTTTTTTTTTTTTTAACTTCCATGTGTGAGAGAAACACACAAAGTATTTTTTCTGTCTGGTCTTTAGTTCCATCTATTTTGCTGCGAACGAGAGGATGTCATTCTCTTTTCCATTGTGTATATACACCACATATTATTATTTGTTCATCCACTGATGGACACCTAGATTGATTCCATATCTTGAAAATTGTACATAGTGTTGCAATAAGTGTGGGAGTGAGGATGTCTCTTTGACATACTGATTTCATTTCCTTTGGATATACACCCAGTGGTGGGATTACTGGATCATATATGGTAGACCTTCTTTTACTTTTTTAAAAATGTTTTGTAATTTTCATTGTAGAGTTCTTTTACTTCCTTGATTAAATCTATTTCAACTCTTTGTTTTGCTTGCTTTAACTTTTGCTTTGGAGGAAATAATTTCTTTCATTTTAGAACTTGCAAGGAACTGTTTGACTCACAGGCATCTAAGAAGCCTTTGCTGTGCTTTATTAACAAAGTATCAGTATTATTCTCTTTCTGCTTTCCTCTTATTCTCTTGACACTTTTTTTAATTGAGAGATTTATTATAGAACAACCATACAAGTTTTTAACAAAATAATATAAAATGTGTATAGACTCTGGATATTAGAATTACCCCCAGGAGTGCCCCCCCAGTTACCCACCCTTATCCCTCCCTTCCCTTACCCACAATATCTCTAAAAAGTATTATGTTGTATAACATTACACCTTATCTGGATTTAACACATGATACTAGACCAACTCTGTCACTGGCCAGGGTCTAGATCCAGCCTCCACAGATGAGTGGAGACATTCGACCCTTGGTTCTCTGGGTTAAGCTGATTTTACTCAGCATAATTTCTTCCATAGCCATCCATTTACCTTCAAAGGCTGCAATATCATTGTTTCTAATTGCTGTGTAGAATTCCATGGTATAAATGTACCACAGTTTTGGGATCCATTCATCCAGTGAGGGACATCTAGGTTGTCTCCATAGTCTAGCAATAGTAAATTGAGCTTCTATGAACATAGATATTGCTGTGTTACTATAATGAGCTGATTCTAAATCCCCTGGAAAAATACCCAGGAGTGGAATAGCAGGGTCACATGGTGGGCTCATCCCTAGTTTTTTGAGGATTCTCCACACTGCTTTCCAGAGGGGGTGTACCAGTCTGCAGCTCCACCAACAGTATGTTAGCGTGCCTATCTCTCCACAGACCCTCCAGCATCTATTATTGTTTATTTTCTTCATTTTTGCCATTCTGACTGGCGTAAGGTGATATCTTAATGTAGTTTTCATTTGCATTTCTCTGATTACTAGTGATTTGGAGCACTTTCTCATGTATTCATTGGCTTGATCAATGTCCTCTGTTGAGAAGTTTCTATTTAGCTCTTTGGCCCATTGGGTTGTTTGTATTTTTGTAGATGAGGTTTTTGAGGATTTTGTAGATTGTGGGTATGAGGCCCCTGTCCAAGGAATCATAGCCCATGATTCTCTCCATTTCCGTCGGAAATCTCTTAACTCTTTTGATTGTTTCCTTGGCAGTACAAAAGCTTTTTAGCTTTAAGGCATTCCATTCACTGATTTTTGACTTTACTTCCTTCGCTTTAGGGGACATGTTGAGAAAGTCTTTTCCTACTTCCAAATGCTGAAGTGTTGGTCCTAATTTGTCTTCCATCAATTGCAAGGTAGCTGTTTTAATTCCTAGCTCCTTGATTCATTTTGATTTGATTCTAGTGCAAGGAGAAAGATATGGATCTAATTTCAACTTTCTGCTGTTCTTTTCTTGCAGGATCTTTCTGGGGGCTCCTCAAAGTGAACAGTATTTGTCACATTCTCATCTATTTGTGAGGTGAGTCCCCAGAGTTCCACCCGTGGAATGCATGCTTTCAATCTCCCATTTCGGTACCTCACATGCAGAAATTATCATTTCTTATAATGACATCTAGATTCAAACAATGTCTTAATTCAGGGTTTTGTTACCTGCAATATTCCTTTTCAAAATACCATTCTTTGTAGTGCTCTGGGTGTTATGGTTTGAATCTATATTGTCCCCCAAAGTCCCACGCATCGAGGGATTAGTCTCCAGCACAGTCATGTTCAGAAGTGAGGTTTTGGGGGAGTGATCGGATCATGAAAATTCTAATCTCAACAGTGGATTAACTAATTGGCAGATGAAAGGACTACTGGGATATGGGGAAGGATGTGGGAGCATCTAGTTAGAGGGGGTGGGTCCTTAAAGGTGCGCCCTTGAGGACTACATCTTGTCCTTGGAAACCTTCTACTCTTTGTGCTTCCTGGCTGCCTTGAGGTGAACAGCTTTCCTCTGATGCACACTTCTGCCATGACAAGTCTTTCACTACAGGTTAACAGAAATGGAGCCAGGCAACCACAGACTGAAACCTCTAAAACCATGAGCCCAAGTCAACTTTTCCTCTTTTAAATTGTTTATGTCAGGTTTTTTGGTCATAGCAATGAAAAACTAATACATGAGTCACAAACACTAAGACCAATTTATATCACATTAAGTTCAAAATGGAAGTTGGATTGGACTTGGATGTATCCAGAATTCAATCTAAATTTTCTCTGCCTTTCTTTCTCTCGCCATCTCTCTCTCTCTCTTTCTCCCCTTCATCCCCGAAACTCACACTTTATTTTTCTTCATTATTTGATTTCATTTCCTCTCCCTTTAAGTATCATTCCTCCATGCAGTTAGGAAAAATAGAAGCCTCACTCCAACTTAGGATTCTCAGTAGAAAGATTGCTTCTAACTTCTGTAATTGCAATATGGTATTTTACTGTAGTTTCAAAGACTACAAGCTAGTCTTACATATCACTCAGGAGACAAATATATGCCAAAAAAATGTGTCAGGACAGATAGGACCTGGGGAGGGTAATCATAATAACCTCTGTAGGACCATAGGAGAGTGAGCTGCAGTGGGTACATAGGAGTTTTAGTTCTATTGGTACTTCTGTATTTATTAAATTAGTTAGTGGTTATAAAGATGCTTGTTGTATTATTTTGAGTATATTTAGTATGGCCAAATATTTTATATGTTAAAAAGGAAAAAATATTGTTTTAGTGTTGGGATTTGTATTTCAGATACAATTTCTTCCTGGCCTTATTGGATGTTTGAGAAAGCTGACCCTTCTTTTTTTTTTCCTAGTAAAATATGGAAGCCAGGTTCTGATCTCTGTGGCTGTGGGCATAGCAAGAAAGTACTGTGACCCAGCCCCCATTGCATCCAGAAGACATAAGAAAAATATGCCATTTCAAGGGAAAAGATATTGGCCAGGAAAAAAGCAACCAAGGGTAATTTTAGTCTGGGCTAATTTTCCCTCAGTAACAATCTTTATATAGTTCATTCTCAATCTGTCCAGACATGGATTCTTACCACATTGTGTACTGTGATTATAAATCTAACCTTAGCCATCACACTTACAAATGATGGTGGAGGGAAAAAAGGGATGATTTCTTTATGAAATCAACTTTAATCGTTTCCTCATGCAGTGTCATTGAAAGCTGTCCCCGAGAGGAATATGAGGAAAGCTCTTCTCTGCGTGGGTGTGTATACTTGCACACACGCATAGGTATGCAAACACCACTTCACTTCCTTGAAGTGTTTGAATTTAGATATGAAGATGACCCAAGCAGCTAACACTCCACCCACTAATTGTTATCATGGGTCATTGTTCTTCAGTTTCATGCTATCTTAAAAGTCAGGAGATGTCTTTTGGTTTCGTTTTTGGATGATTGTTTGCTAAGAAAGAAAGAGAAAGAAAGAAAGGAAGGAAGGAAGGAAGGAAGGAAGGAAGGAAGGAAGGAAGAAAGAAAGAAAGAAAGAAAGAGAAAGAAAGAAAGAAAAAGAAATAAGAAAGAAAGAAGTCCCCAAGTCCCATTTTACATGAAGACTTTGCCTTTGACAAGGAGTCTGCCAGTGTTTAAACTTTCTCTACTGATTGAAGTCAGCCACAGACTGCAGATGGGTAAGAATGGATGAGGAAGGTGACTTTATTACAGTTACCCTATCCTTCCCTTCCTCATAACAATGCAGGGATGAAATGTGCTTTATAATGTAATGTCCTGACTCTTCCTATTGGGAACAAATGTTATTCAACTGTTTAACGATATTGAGGTTGTGATAAAGAGGATGATCAGGTTTGATATTAGGATCCAGTCCACATCTATCTTACCTTTACCTACAGCAATTGTTGAAACCATCTACTTCAATTTATTTGATTCATGATGAAATCTTTTTGCCTCAACCTGAAGTGTTTTCAATCAGTGCCTCTGCTGTTCTTTTTTGCTTACAATTGAGCTCAGAAGAGGAGCATGACTTGGTCTTAAACTTAAAATCTGGTCCTGCAGATAATGTACTCCCACACGTGCAGTCATTTACTAGTGTTTTTACTGAGGGTTCATCCTTGGTAATCCTCCAGCCCAAGTCTCAATAGCCAATAGATAATAGCTCTAGGTACTTCTTTGTAGCGTGGCAGGAACTACCAGTCTTCCCTCAGGGTGGGAGAACCCTCTCTGGACATGATCCTTACCTGACAGCCAGGTTCCCATTCTCTGAGGGTTTATTATCATTAGCCTGTCACCAGGCACTAAATAGATTGCTGGATAGAATTCTTTAGATCACAAGTAACAGAAACCAGCTGGTGTTCACAAATGTAGAAATGGGAAATATGCTGAAAGGATATAATAGGTATCTTCCAGAGCCTAAGGATGAACTCACATTCAAATCCCTAACAGAACCTGAACTTGGAAGCAGAAGACAGTTAGGGTTCAGTGTCATCTTTAATCTCTATTTTCCCCTGTTCTTGTGTTTACTTCTCCATATAACTCATTACAGTTACTCCCCAGATGGAATCTGTAGCTCTAGACACACACAGAACTTGTCTCTAAATTCCAAGAGGCAATCTGATTGCCTTATTACAGACATATGGCTTCCTCTAGTTCATAGGTGGTGCTGGGTGAAAACTTAATTTTGGGGTTTATCTGAAATTTCTTTCAAACATGATGATCCAAGGTAAGCCACCAGAATGGAATTTTGTCTCTTAGAGAACAAGACTATGCTTCGATCCTTTTTCATCCTGAAGCTTGTCTTAGCTTTGATGTCTGAAATAGGTGTGGAATGTCTGCAGTAATGATAACCATAGTAATATTGAACTTTTGTATGATAATTGCAGGTTTTCTAAGCTGCACAACCTCTCTTTGAGGTAGGTTGGTATTATTATAATTATGTCAGATTTAGGGATATGGCTATGGAGACATAGGAGTTTAAGTAGCTTTGCTAAGGGGTCATGACCAATCTAAAATAAAACCAGGATTTGAATTCAAATCAACTGACTTTAAACTTGGGCTGAAACTTATAGTATGGTGATCCATGCTGATTCCTATCTAGATTTGTATTTTCTTCCTATTTTTTATTCCACATAATCTAATATCCCAACCACTTTTCATAATAAATTTTTTTCTATTCTTTATTAACAAATATCAGTGCAACCTATCTTAGCAATAGTATCTTACACATTTTTGCATTTTCCCCCATTGGTTAAACACTCTCCCTTAATTTCTTTTTTCCAACAAATAATCATACTAAGTATAGATTTTATTTTTTCTTCCATTTGTAAGCAGAATTGGAGTTTTAGAGAATATATGCTTAAATTAAGTTTAGTGTTTCATGGGGATTCCCATATAATCTCTACTAGAGAAATATAATTTCTTTGGAATATGGGAGATGGTAAAGGCAGAAAAGAATGTTGTTCAAATGAATGTCTATTTTTGGTTAAATATGAATAATTTCACTCTAATGATTATAGTAGTTATCAGGAGATGCATCTTTATGTTGGAAATTTGATATTGAGGATTATAGATGTTGAATCCATTGAAGTTCACAATCTCTTCCATTCATAATTTTCAATACTACAGCCACTCTCAATTCTCAGAAGGAAAAGAGAAGTCAGCTGTAGGAGTTAAGAGACTGGAAAGAAAAAGAGAAAGAGGGAGATAGAGAATGCAAATGTTATTTGGTAGAGTTAAAGAAAGAATACTTGTAGTCAAAATACTTTTTTAATTGATTTGTTTCATTCATTCCTTCATTCATTCTCCAAATATATATTGAGCCCTTACTATGTATGTATTGCATAGTAAAAGTTCAAAGGTGAACAGAAACAAATGCTTGCTCTCTGGGGAGTTCTTTGGGAAGCAGAGCAATTGATCTTTTGGAGACACACACACACACACACACACACACACAAACCTTAAGATTGGAATTATAATAGTTTTAGGTAAAAAAAAAAAAAAGTACATGGAAGTTTATAAACCTAGAGCTGACCTGGTCTGAATAGCCAAGGAATTTTCCTGTGGAAAGGAGAGTTAAATTAACTCTGAAGGAAGAGTTAGTTCATAATAGATATATATTTTTTTAAACAAGATTTTATTTTTCATTAAGGTTTTACACAGATCCATGGAGGAGAGATGCCTAAATGTATGATGTACAGGGGCTGGAGCAGTGGCTCATTGGTAAGGACGCTTGCCTGGCAAGCATGAGTACGCAAGTTCAAACCCCAGCGCCATGTACATAACAATGTCTCGGAGCAATGAAGGCTACAAGAAAAGCTAAATAAAGTTGATTCTCTCTCTCTTTCTCTCTCTCACTACCCTCTCTCTTTAAAAATAAATAAATAAAAAGGTGTGGTGTGTGTAAACATGATACTTCGGGAACCTGGTGACACAGGGATGTCAACATCCCTAACTATGCCTCCCAGAAAGAGCAGCTGGCACTGACCAATTACGTCTGCTCTCTTCTCTTTGTGTATGTGCTGTTTCTGTTTCTGCCTCTCTTACTCTTAATCATAAAAATACAATTCATTTGCCAGAACTTGTCTGACTTTTTTGAAATGTAGTCCATGTTGTGAGTGACTCTGAGGACAAGACGAGTAATCATTGCTGATATATTTCTACATAATTAATAAAACATAGGGTAGCAAAGGGTGTCTACAATTATGTGAATTATGTTGCCAAAAATGACTTTTGTGTATCACTGTCATAAAATACCTCTGAAGGTAGTTATTCATCCGTATTCACAACAATGGTAAATAGATAATGACTTTTCAGATATTACATTTAGTATTTTAAGAGATATTTGAAGGGGACAAATTTCATGTCTTATCAAATGTAGCTAACTAAAGATTAATGGGTATTTTTAATTAGTACTTTAATTAGTACTTCATACTAAATATCTTCTATTGGGGAAGCAACCTATCTTCCTGTTTTTGATCTGCCCAGGAGAATGAGAAGAGGAAATGCATTCAAGCCATGTAATGAATTTAAGTTATCAAAAGTAAAGGACCATGGGGCTGGAGTGGTGGGTCTGTGGTTACGGCGCTTGCCCAGCATGCCCAAGTTTGTGAGTTCTAAACCCCAGCACTGTGTACACAGTAAAGTCTCAGAGCAACAAAAACCACATGTAAAACTAAATAAAGATTGTTTCTCTCTTTCTTTCTCACTCTCACTGTCCCTCTTGCTTTAAAAAAAAAAAAGAAAAGGAACATGATTTTCTTCACTTTTAATTAAATCATTTTATTCCTCTTCACCTCATTCCCTAAAATAATTTGTTATAATTACCTAACCTTGAGCAGATGCTTACAGATTAAGAAAAATTTGCCTAGTACTACTTCATAATTTTGAAGAATGGAGGAAGGATTAAATATAATAATGTATTTCTTGTCCTTCTAAAGAAAAGATTTTTTTCTCTGATGGAAAAAAAAAACTAGAATAAAATCTTAATCTACATATGAACTGAATTCTAGGTAATTATATTTGTTTCCATGCCTGTTTTCACAAATGTTTGTATCAACTTTTCAGACTTTAAATGGTATTTGTCATTCCATTTTAAAACTCACATGAACACATATATACAAGAAATCAGATAAACACAAGATTCTTAGCTGTGGTACATTAATCTTCTTATTCTCTTCCCTAATGAGTTTCAGATGTGATGCTCTCCCTATAGAAAACTCTCAATAAATACATTGAACTAATGACACTTACTCAGCACATTATATAACACTTGTTATGGTTTGGAAGTGAGGTATCCCCCAAAAGTTCAAGTGTGAGACAATGCAGGAAGGCTTAGGGGTGAATGATTTGTAATGAAAGCCTTAACTCAAGAAGTGAATTAATTCCCTGGGTAGGGATTAACTGGGTGGTAACTGAAGATAGGTAGGGTGTGGCTGGAGGAGGTGGGTCACTAGGGGCATGTCTTTGGAGTATATATTTCGAATCTGATGAGTGGAGTCTCTCTCTGCTTCTTGATTGCAATGCCCTGATCCAGTTTTCTCCGCCAAACTCTTCTGCCATGATCTTCTGCCTCATCTCCAGTCACAGGGAATGGAGCTCTTTGTCTGTGGACTGAGACCCTGAAACTGTGAGCACCCAAATAAACTTTTAAACTTTTCCTCCTATAGAATTGTTCTTGTCAGGTCTTTTAATCACATCAATAAAAAAGCTGACTAAAACACAATTAAAATGTCAAATATATATGTATATACATACATATAATCATAAGTATGTGTATATTATATATATATGTATATATATGATCATAGGTATGATGCCCATTCAATAATTTTCAAGGAAGTTTTTATATGATACGTCATAAGGCTTTTCAACTAATATGATTATTCATCCAGTATAGGTTTTGCCAACACTAGTAGTATAGGAATTTTACTTAAATTCCTCAGAGTACTTGGGAAAAATATTTTTGGTAAGTACATCTATTTTCTTTTGTTAAATGTGACATTCTCTCAGTTTCAATGGATTTATTTGCATGCCTGGAAGTTATTGCCTGTACTGCATTAAAAACATATATTTTGGAGCTCTTGAAGGAAATAGTATTCTCTTGTGTACAAATAATGTGTAAAAGCTGGCAAGCATTTGGAATAACACATTTCTAAGAAGTTTTGAAGAAATATATTTTTGCTAAAAACAAAATAAACAACTAAACAAGAAATGTATCATATAGAATATAATTTCCCTCCTTCCCAACAAGTTTTAGACTCTATCTTCTGAGTTTTGTTTCTTGTTTTTAATCTGAATCTTTCTGCATATTCACATTTTTTCTACATTATTCTTTTTAATTGTTTTTGTTTATCTTAAAATGCTTGGATAGAAGTTGACTTTTCTAAGTGACTATTTCACTTAGAAAAAGTGACATATGTGCACTCTGATTTGAAAGGCTTAACTTATGGGAGTTCCTGTACAAAACTCTGCTCCTTTCTGTTAAGAGCTGAACTCCTGATAGTTTCTGTTTTCAGTGGTCATATTATGGGAATGGTGTTCTGTGGGGTGAGAAATACTACCATTTTCTCTGCATTATTCTAGTTGATAAACATTTTGTCCTCCCAATTGAATTTCATGTACTTCCAAGGCATAAATTACCCTTTTGAGCCCCCTTGTATACTGAACATAGTATTGTTTTTGAAGCTCCTGTGTACTTGAACTCAATATGGGAGGTAAATGAAATTTGCTGAATATAATTTCAATATTTTCACTAGTTCTGTTCTTGGATTAAATTTTATAGACTAAGGTAAAGGTGCAATGAATATTGACTTGTTTTATTAACAGACATTGTCTTGAGAGAACTATAATCATGAATGAAATCTTTTCATTCATCCTGATAATTGCTTTTTGATAATCAATTGCAAAATTCTAGTTTTTGCTTCATTATAATTTGTTTGTTTAAAAAAGAAGGACATAGAGTGAGAATGTTTTCATATGGAAACAGAAGTTTTGTGTCTGCCTTCTTAGCCCACCTGAACCTTGTGGTCACACACTGCTCTTTCTATTCCCTGTTATTTCCTTTCCACCCTTTTCTTCTGAGTACCTGCAGCTACAGAGAGCTCCAACATCTTGACAATGACCTTTCACATGTTCTCACATGTCATGTCCTGTCTCTTCCTTCTTTGCACCTGCATGGCCATTTTATTTCAATTGCTGACTTTTGACAGATTAAAAACCCAGTTTTTAAAAATTTCTTTCCATTGATCTTTCACATCAAATATGATTCAAGTAATATTTTCAATCTCACTGGCTCACAAATTTGTTCACCTTCTTTCCATTTTCACTATTCCCACACTTGCTATACAGCTGGGTATAAACAGTATTCCTGACTCCTCAGTGTCTAGTGCCAAAAGGCACCAACCATTAGATTAGGCATCATATCAGTAAACTCAAGTCCATATTCCTCAGCTTGCAATCAAGGTTCCTCTCCACAATCTGACTTCCGGTGTAAGAGTAGGAGCCACTTGCTATGGGATTAACACACATCTAGCGTTAGGCTGCTTTACATATGGTATTTCTAATTCATAATTTTCACAAAAATTAGATTGTAAACAATACTTTAGATGAGAAAGTTACTCCAAAGGTTATTTCCAAATTTAACCTTCCACCACAAACATGTTATGATCATGGTCAAATCTAATAATGGATTTCATGGTCCTGGAACTTGCTTTCACTTTCCTGCCTCTAACCCTTACTCTACTCTTTTGGCATCTAATCACATGTCAATTTCATATTCCAGTTCTTTTCATCAACTGGGAACAAACCCAAATTCCAAAATTTGGTGAATCTGTCAGCATTCCTCAGCTACTCTGTGAACTTCTTAAGACTTGAGGTCAGTTTTATATATTTTCCCATCTTACCAAAGATGGAAAATACTTGGTACAGGGCCTTCTCCCTATCCATTTACATTTTCCTCTTTTACTCACTCACCATTTTATTAGGTAATCCATTTTTTGTGATTTCACTTGACTTAGGCATGAATGTGTATCTTAATAAAATTAGACTTCTCGTGGTTCCATTTTAAATTTTTTTGGCCTAAACATCTTTATTTTTGCTTTTAAAATAGAGTAAGCATACATTTAAAAATGAAGTCTCAAAATAGGCTAATCATATATTTTAAAATGAAGTCTCAAATGCTCATAAATATTGCACCTTTAAGTAATATTCAGTGTAATCTCTGTGGCTTAGGAGACTGAGGCAGGAGGATCACAAGTTTAAAGCCAGCTTCAGCAACTTGGTGAGGTCCTAAGCAACTGAGGGAGAACTTGTCTCAAAATAAAAAAATAAAAATGGGATGGGAATGTGGCTCAGTGATTAAGAGTCCCTGGGTTCAATCCCTGGTACCCAACACCCCTCCAAAAAACAGAAACATTCATTGAGGCACCACATAGAACAAAACCTGAGTCAAATGATGCCCTGTCAAAAATGAAGATCAGACTGCTAAAATATTAAAACATAAGAAATGGAAATTAGCAGAAATAGAACAAAATAAATATGTTAAAAGAGACAATTCTCGGGGCTGGAGCCGTGACTTGGTAGTTACAGTGCTTGCCCAGCATATGCGAATATACGGGTTCACGTAGATTCATGTAGATTCACGTAGGCAACTAAGTATCAGAGCAATGAAAGCCATGTGAAAAACTCAATAAAATTTGATTCTCTCTGTCTCACTGTCCTTCTCTCTTAAAAAAAAAAAAAAAGACAATTCTCAGGTAGGCACAGTGGCACATGCCTGTAATCCCAGCTATAGGGAGGATGAGGCAGGAGGACTGCAGGTTCATAGCCAGCCTCAGCAATTTAGTCAGACCCTGTCTTAAAATAAAAAATAAATAAATAAAAAGGGCTGGGGATGTGGCTCAGCGGTTGAAATCTTTGGTACAAAAAGAAAAAGACAATTCTCTACATTATGTTGAAGGAAAACACTCAGATCACAGATATTACAATGAGAACAGATTTTTCCTATTCTGGAACCTGTTCTTACTTTTCATACCTTATGCTTGGCCCAGATATTTCAGAATCTAGACTATGTAAATTTAATTTTCCTTTCTAAATCAGTTCATTGGTCAGGGCCAAACTTAATCTTAACAGTATAGAATTTTGTCCAAGTGTTTTATTCAGGGCAAAATAACCATAAAAGTCATTTTAAGGTCAATTTCATTTTATAATAATTTGAATATTCTGCCTGGGGCTTAAAATATTCTTGTTATGACCCTACATTGCATACATTCCGGTATTGGACTGCATTTTTAACATATGCTGTAAATTTTCATATCTTGAAGACTGATTATACAAATTATTATATTAATGGCATTTGCTAGGATATAGGAAATAAAAATAGAATTTATTCTGTATTTTTTTGTCTCTGTTTCCATAACGTGGCTCTACCATATCCCACCTGGAGTGAGGCGCTTTCCACTCACACTTCCTTATTTTAAACAGTGTCTCTTTCTTCCCCAGTCCTCCTAGGAAAGTTGAAAGTCGGTACTAAGTCTTTGATACGTGAATTTCTTATCATATAAAAAAGTAAATGTACCAGCACCTTTTCCCCTTCTTGTCTTTTCCAAGTAGGGAAAGCCTCAGGTGCTTCTACAGGGTTCGCATTTGCAGAGGCAGATTGGAATTATCTATTGAGGACTGAATCTGCTCCAATCTCTCCAGGGTGGTGTGACCCTTGCTCTAACCCTCTGGTTCGTGGGTTTCCCCAGGCTTGCCAGAGCCGAAGCTGGATGGCGGACTGCACCGCAGCCCTGCTCCAAGGTCCACGTTCTTCCCAGGTGAGCGATTCTATGCTCTGGGTCTTTGCCTGCCCTAGCCCAGGTGTCGGGACTTGCAATGGCCTCCTAGTCCCACGGGCGAACAGGAAAGAAAGGTTGTTTTATATCTTGCTGGTAGAGGATTGGGTTTTTGAGTTCAGACAGGTTCCGAAAGGCTTTCTGGCTGCGCGGTCTGTGGTGTAACAAGACTTCGGACTTGTTGCAACCCGTCCCCGCACCCGCCCCGTCTCAGCTCCGCACCTAGTCCCCAGGAGGCGCGGTCCAGGGCGGAATAAGCTTCGCTCCGCCGACCTGACGCTCGCAGGTAACTCCTCCTGCTCGCCCCTCCCCGGCCCTCGCCGCTTCCTGGGAGGCAAATCTTCGGCGGCGGCGGGAGCGGCTGCGCGCGGCTCCGGGCGCTCCTGGCGGTAAGTGGGGCCCTGCTTCCTCGTGGGCTTCGGGCCGGGAGGCTGGCGGGCGCTGGATGGGGGCGACCCTGGGACTCAGGTCTGCAGCCTGCTCTGGCCCACTGGGCACAGGGAAGGGAAAGTGACCTCCCTCTGGGGAGCGCGCGCCGGATTAGAAATTCATTGGGGTGCAAAGTTTGATTTCCTCCGTCTTTTCGACTTTGCTCTTATTACCTTGGTATGGGAGTCAGTTGGGAAGTTCGAAAAGTTAAGTCTTGGGTGCAATAGGTTCGGATCTCCGAGGATAGACGCCGCCCACCTTGGACACAAGTGTTCCTTTCCTCTTTTCTTGGGCTAGAGGGACCCAGGGAGATGAAGTGGGAGGATTGGGTGTCAGGGAAGAGCCGTGTGCAAGGAACTAGAGGATGGAAATAGGAGGTTTGGGGCGACGGACAGCGGGAAACAGTGGGGGCGCTCAAGGTGCGGAGCTGCGTGGGTGTTTTTTAGATCTTCAGCGCAGAGCAGAACTTGAGAAGGAAGACAAAGTTTTCAGCACAGTATCTCTTGTTTGTGTTAAGATCCCTTTTGGTAGAGATCCCAGGTTGGTAGAGATCTGTCCTTTCCAAACTTGAGATGGCTTGAGTTGAGGTCTGGGTCCTCTATAGCTTGTGATTTAGAATCTTCATCACCCTTTAAACAGTTGCTAAAACGGATTGCAGACATTGCGTAGGTGCATGGAGACAAACCACACCATATTTGAGAACCACTGTTCTAAGTTCTGGTGACTTCAAGAGGAGAATGTGACTGCAGAGTTACTCCTGAAAAGGTTCTTGGAGACTTTAGGCCGCTTCGCTATGATGTTGCCTGTATGAGGTGAGCTAGGAGGCAGAGAATGTGCATGTGTTGGTGGCCTTAATCATGGGTATGTAAAGAGACAATAGTGTTTTATAGGGAAGAGACTGGGAACACCCGATAGCATGTTGACTATTTTTGGCTTGAGAGGTTGTAGGTTTTAGAGTCTCTGACCCAGAAGTGGAGATGAGAACTCAAGCGACCAGAACATTAAGAAAAAGGTGTGCTGGTAGAAACCAGTCAGAGCTAGATTATGATGCCCAACAGCTCATTTCCAAATTCTTCTTGCTAAATATCTTCCCAGTTTACTGGCAGGCACCTCCCTTCTTTCCCTTTCTCATCCCAACAAGCACAAGGGCCCCAAGGAAATCTATGACTGATGCTGAATCAGTGGTGACAAGCGATGAGAAAGGGAACAGGTGATGAGGAACTGAGAAGGGAAAGTGGGACTTTTGGTTTTCCAAAATGACTAATGAGAATGTGAAACAATGAAGCCAGAGGTGGGGAGGTCTTTGTTTTGTTTCTTCCTGCCTTCCTACAGTTCTCAGAATGGTCCCCACACTTTGAGGTTGCAGTTTCCACTCCCTTGCTTTTGGGGTTAGGGCACACATGGTGTGTACATCCATTAAGGGTGTTGGCTGTGCTCCACAGAGCCTGCCAGAGGGAATGGGCGGATCCTACCTTTAAACCTGGCAGGCTCTAGACTGCAGATGCTCAGAATTTATTGTGGGAAGCATCACCAATTGAACAATTGTTGAAAGGGATTGCGTACATGGAGGCAAACCACACCTCTGGTGCTGATTCAGTGATGCCTTTTGTGATTATGCTGTTGAGTTTATTATTTTATAACTGACTAACTTTGGGGTGGATTAATTAATTTTATTCTTTTTATTATATCTCCTCCCACTACCACATCCCCTCACAGTTTACAGTGGAGGTTCATTTCTGGAGTATTTTCTTGATCAAGTTTTATCCTGCAGCAACTTGACTATTTGTGTCCCATTCAATTACATTAAAGGATACTGAGTTTCCAAGGTGTAACTCTGTTGTACATTTGTGAAACTGATCCCAGTGAAGCACATCTTTTCTAAAACTTCAATCTGGTTGGAGGAGGCCTTTCGAAAAGGCTCCACTTACCTTAAGTTAACTAATTATTTGAAAATTACAAGTTGTCCTTGTCTAGCTAGTTAGGTAAGTTTGCATGTTTGTCCCATTGCAAAATGTGAGTGTCCTAGGGTTGTTTCATAATTCAGGTCTGTTAAACACAATGCTATTGTTAATTCTAAATGTACTTGTATTCACTTAATTTATAATCTGAAAGTAGGATGTGTCTTAGAACTTTGTTGATGAATTATTTGAAAATCAGAATACATCCCTCCTCCTCATGGAAACAGATTTCTAAACAGAGCTTTGCTTTAAGGATGCCATGGATAAAATTTTGTACAAATGGCACTTAATCTCCCTCCAAATCAAAACCATGAACATTCCTCTGAGAAACCGTGCTGGGTCCTTCAAAGGAGCTTTCTTTCTGTTAAGGTGGGCTGGCAGCCATGGGCGCTGTGTTGAAAGATCCCAGCCCATGGGGTATAGCAGGATTCCCAGGACACTGCCAGTCATTGGCAGACTGAGTGCTGTGGTCTGCTGAGATAAGAGCTAGGGGAGAGGGGAGACTCTAGTTGAAAGAATATGTGTGGAGGTGGAGTGGAGCAGGGGTTGGCTTCAGACTGGGGAGAAGGGTATCTTAAGGAATCAGAGGGTTAACACATACTGGAGGTAGAGGTGGGGAATTGGAGAAGCCAAAGATATTTTCAGTAGTTGTGATGCTATGGGCAATGATTCCAGGTGGAGAGATGATCTAACTACAAGGGATATTTGTGGGGTATAGCTGTGTTGGAGAGTTCTTGAATTACATGATCATGGATGATAGGAGGAGAATTTTCCTCTGGGGATATCTAATTACTACCCAATTTGTATTTTGTTTTATTTTTGCACTGTCCTCCGAAGTGGGGTCAGACATCCCCTAAGGGTACATGCCATTTATATTTTGAAATATGTGTCCAGTTATTTATAGACTCTCATCTCTTGGGAAGGTAAAGCAGTAATTATCTGCCTGTCTTGCATACTGGTATCCAGTCAAGTGTAATCTCCCTCTTATTGGTGAGAACCCATTTTAAAGAGTTAATACAGAAGTTTTGTAGTGGTATATAACAGCTGTAACCGGGGATAGGAAGCTCATAAGATTCTGTTCCTGTACCTTACAAAGATCCCAATTTATGGACCTAAAAATAATTATAATTACAGAAATGAATGCATCAGGTTCCCTTATTATTTCCTTCATTTTCTCTGAAGGTCCTATCATATATTATGTATGCTTATTAAACATTTGTGAAATTAGATATTAACACATCTGGGTTAGTCATGATTTTGGACAAAATACTTTAGTTCTATTGGGCTCTCAGGTTTTCTGCTGACATTGTGAAATGTTTGGGAGTATGTGACGGTGGGAGTATGTGACGGCTCCATGGTGCCATTCTGCTCTGAAATTCTTTATGATCACTTGTTATTGAGAGTACCATACCATAATGTTAACTAAGGTCTCCCCACAGTATCATTGGGAAGCTCATTGTTTCCACTTCTATTGTCATATTTTCGTTTCAAAGGGTTTTAGCTCTCTATTTAACATCAGGCTGCTTCTCTGATTGTATTAACATTATTCACTTGGGGCAGAAAAGGCAGTTTCAAAGTACTGAAGAGTGACATCTTTCACCCCAGCGGCCGTGATAGAAGCATTCCACATGGGATGTTTGTCTGGGCTGTCATTTATATACATGTGCAAGCAATGATGACTTTAATTCTTAACAGCACATTGCTAGACGTACTGGGTCTCATCGGACTCATTCAACAGCTGTTTCCTGTTGTTTTAAAAGTATTTTTTTCCTCAAATAATATAACTTCTGAATTATTTGCAGGAGAAGGATGCAAAACAGCCAAGTTGTTTTTAGAGTACCAATCAACATGTCCTCCTGTGAATTTTTTTTTTCAGTATTAGCCCTCCCTTTCCTTTTTTTGTGTTTCTTGTCCCTTTTTTAAAATTTATTTTTTATTAGTGTGTTATAGTTGCACATGATAATGGAACTTGTTGTCATATATTCCTAGATGCACACAGTACAGCAATACAATTTGTTCAATATACACCCCCCCGCACCCCTTTACCTCCCTCCTCCAGTCCCCTAATCCCATGCCTTTCTTCTGGGTCCATATATATGGTTCCTAAAAAACCCAAGTACACTGACATAATTCTTATACCTAAGAAGAACACTTTTTTAATATACATGACTGTAGTATATACATTGACATACTTACAAATGCTTGATATGTACCTTGATTTATCTCAGTTCAACTTTTCCCCTTCTCCTCCCTTCCTATCATCCCTTATTATTCTTCCATATAGTTGATGATAGGATTAAACATATACATTTTTGTACAGGCATGCAGTATACCTTGTTCAAATATCTTATGCAGTGTCTTGCAACAGTATCTCATAAATATTAACATTTTGCATTGTTTTATGGATCTAATACATGTTTGTCTACCTTTCTCCCAAGCTTGGGTTTAGGTCCAGCCTCCAAGAATAAGGGAAAACATTCGGTCCTTGACTCTTTGGGTTTGTTGAATTTTGCTCAGCATGATTTCTTCCATTGTCATCCATTTACCTTCATCTGATGAAATATCATTGTTTCTAATACTGGAGTAAAACTCCATTGCATATGTATGCATATGTATGTATGTGTGCATATGTATGTATGTGTGTATGTATGTGTGTATATATATGTGTGTGTATATATGCGTATATAGGCATACATGTATGCATACATACACATATATATGCCTATATACGCATATATATACACACACATATATATGTGTATATATGTCAGAGCTTTTGGAATCCATCTATCCAATGAGGGGCATCTGGTTTGGTTCCATAATAGAGCTGTTGTAAACGAAGCTGCTATGAACATGGATTTTGCTGTGTCACATTTATGTGCTGATTCGAACTCCTCTGGGAAAATACCCAGAAGAAGGATAGCTGGGTCTTATGGTGGATCCAACCATAATTTTTTGAGGAGCTTCCACACTGCTTTCCAGAGTGGCTATACCAGACTGCAATTCCAGCAACAGTCTGCTAGTGTTCCTAGCTTCCCACAACCCCTCTAGCCTTTGTTATTGTTTGTATTCTTCATGTTTGCCAGTCTGACTAGAGTAAGTTGAAATCTTAAGGTAGTTTATGATAATCTCAATAGATGCAGAAAAGGCCTTCGATAAAGTTCAGCACTTATTCATGCTCAAAAATCTAGAGAAAATAGGGATCAAAGGAACTTATCTTAACTTTGTGAAGGCTATATATGCCATACCCTCAGCTAGTACAGTATTAAATAGAGGAAAGTTGAAAGCATTTCCACTAAACTCGGGAACAAGACAAGGCTGCCTGCTCTCACCACTTTTATTCAATATAGTCCTCAAGACCCTAGCTGTAGCTATCAGGCAAGAGGAGGAAATCAAAGGGATATGAAAAGAAAGGGAGGAAGTCAACCTATCCCTTTTAGCTGATGACATGATCCTATATGTGGAAGATATAAAACATTTCACCATAAAACTGCTAGAGCTAATAAATAGATTTGGCAAAGTAGCAGGCTACAAGATCAATACCCATAAATCAATAGCTTTCCTATACACCAACAATATTAGGGCAGAGGGTGAAATCAGGAATTTGGTCCCATTCACAATGTCCTTGTCCCTTCTTATCCTTCTTATCTAGCCCCCTTTTGTTCTTTTTTCTCCTTTTCTTTTCCTCTCTTGCTTTACTTGATCTTGATTTTTCTTCATTATCATCATTTCTCTGTTTTCTTTTTTATACTCATTCTTTTTTCTTCTCCCCATTCCCTATATCTTTATTTCTCTGTTGACTTGTTTATCTTTAGTTCTTTATTTCTGTCATCTCTATCAGCAAAACTCAACTGTAACACAAAAAGTCTGTAAAATTCAAATGATGTGAAAGTCAAATGATAAACAAATTAACTGGGGGATTTTTTCCTTAATGGTTAAAATATATTATCAATAAAATTTACAATAATATTTTGATACAATATTCATTTTATATATTTAAAAATCATTCCTTTCTTTCACAGTAGAACATGTATACAAAGATCTTCTGATGGAAACTAAAGATTTGTTTCTTTGGACATGTCCAGTGGGTTCCTTATTTGCTTCAGTTATATTAAACTTATGAGATAAACATCATTAAAGTCAGGACTTTAATTTTTGCATTTTCCAGGGAGTTATAAATTAAAGGCATATTATTCAAATAAATGTCTAAATAAGATGGTAAAAAGAAAAAAAAAGATATTATCAAAGGGCCATGACAGGCTGACAGCCCCAATATGCAGGAAGTTGATATGTTGGATAATTGATGGATTAAACATAGGAATTATCATAGGAAAAGCATTTTGAGTTTCAGTGTTTCTGTAGAAAAGTCCAGGCTGTGCAAAGGTCAAAAGAACTGCGTAGGAGGACACTTGTCCATATAATTTAACCTTTCTTTTAAAAACAAAATATGTCAGTAGGAAATCAGTACTGAAGAAAATTAAAATTACAATGTAAGTCTATAATTTCTATGTCTGTTCATGTCAATCAAAACACCAAAGCCCATATACGTTGAAAATAATATAGAAGGTACTTTATTGTAAAAACAATGATTTATGCAACACTAGGCAGATTCATGTAGACTCAAATCCAAATATATTGTCTTAAAGTTAGTCACCTTTGTTTTGTCCTCAGAACTATGACTTAGAGCCCTGTTACTAACACAGGCTCTTTAAACTGAAATTATATATTTTGTTTGTAGAGCAGAATTATCTCCATTTATCATGTTAAATCTTGTATGTAGAAGACTTTGAATAATAAATTTTAGAAAGAAAGAGTAAAACTTCTTCAAGGTCATTGGATCCAAAATGTGATTTTGAGACAGAGGCCTTTGAGCACTCTAAATAGGTGTATGGATGTACCACACGTAAGTGACTTGATAAACTCATTAGTTATCTGAGAGAATTTAATCTATATTTTTATTTTAATGTAAAGACATAGTGATGCCCTTCTCCCCCAAATAATTCACTTTATTTTGTATACATTTCTTGATTTGTCTAGTGGACTGTTAAAACTGAAACAAAGGCTGATCATTTCAGATGACATAATCAATCATGACACCATGGGAAGAATGCCAAGGGGGGTTTTCATTTAAGAATAATATGATAATAATTGGTAAGTACTAGCCCCATCTTCGGGGTAAGCTAAACGATGAGATAAGGACTGCCTTTGAAACCAGAGCTTTTCACTGCAAAGAAGTGAATAAAGGAAGATTTAGAAATCCACCTACACACACAAACACAGGGATAAATTGTGCAGAGCAGAAAGTAACCAGTGATAGTCGCAGTACTGTGTGATCTAAGTCGGCCTCTTCTCCCTCACTGTTACACTGACTGAGGCCTTAAGGACAAATGAAAGTGAAACAGAGGAGCTGCCAGGTGTGCTTTCTGGTTTAGGTGTGGCTTAGGCATCTGTGACTAGAGTGCCATAAAATGTTAGCTTTGTTTCACCATTACATTACAGTTTCCCCACTCTCGGATCCCAAGTTGCTGTTCTTGTAATCCATGAGTCCTGGAAAAACATTGACACGAATCCAGCAGCACTGTACACATTAAAACAATATATTTCTCCTCTATTTCCCAACTTCCATGTGTGCAAGTAGACTGAACAAACGAGAGGAGCCAATAAAGAAGATCACTTGGAGAAGAATGTAAAATTGGAGCAAGAGTGGGCTTGTTCTCAATCAGATTTTTTTGTTGGGAGTTTCTGGGAAGAATATAAAAACCCTTGATTTCGGTTATGACAGCTATTTCTGCAAATTTGATTAAGTGAGACCTGAGGGAAACGCCTAATACAGAATTGGTGAACACTGGAGTTGCATTAGATATTCTGTTATTTATATGCTTCTTTACACAAGTTAAAATCTTTCAAGGCTAGATATATTATTGACATTTAATATTTTTGGGGCATTCTAATTACATAAACTTATTTCCGTTTATACAATTTCCACAAAATTATTTTTGTTTTCAAAGTAATTTTAATAGTTTGAAATTACTTTTCTGTCAGCACATGTGTATAACACCTTAACTTTTGATATATATTCCCAGCATAATGAAGCAAAATACAATTTCTGGAGACCTGTTTGCATATACTCCCTTTTTCACAGACGAGGCCCACTGCTCTTCTTAAAAGTGGAGAACCATTTTAAGGGTTTAAAGTCTATGTTTATTATGTTTCCCTATAGCGTTTGTTCTACAAATGTCAACATGTGCTAAGAATGACTTTGTTATTTTCTTAAATAGTTTTAAAAGGTGGGACAAGAGTGCACATGACACAGGTTTAACATTTAACTCCGTGGGCCGCTTGTTGCCTGTGCTATTTTTGTCTGAATGTATCTTTGCTATAAACTTTACTCAGGTTCTGAAACTGAAGTTGAAAGCTCTTTAACTCTACTTATTATGGCAAGTGGGGAAATGTAGATGGGTGTTACGAAGTGAGGAGGAGAGAAGCCAGGCGGCTGCGCTACAGAAGTGCTGGGTAGCTGGATTCCTCCTTGCCTCTGCTTTGCGAATGCAGGTTGAGGGCAGAACCAAAAGTACTGGTCCTGAGAATAGGCCTCATCAAGACAGCAGAGACAGGGTGCTGATGAATTAGAATGCACCCACCCAACCTTTCAGGACCTTCCATTCTAGTGAGGTAATGCCAGCAGCAGCAATAAACAAATGCCTTCATTATTTTACACAGAAAGATTGTCATTTATATGAAGTGGGGTGATGGAGTAAGCACCACAGAGAGGGTAAGTTCTTAAAATGAGTAAGTCTGGAAGACCTCTTTAAGGAGCTGATAGGAGCAATCGAAAGGTCAGAAAGGAATGAAAACTCGGAGTATTCCAGGCAGAGGGAACCACTTGTGGGAAGATGCTAGGGTGGGAATGAACTGGGGGTATTAAATGTATTCCTTGTTGATATCTAGTGAAAGTGTCCCCAAGCCCGCTAGAAATGTGGGTCTAGAGCCTAGGGGAACAGCCAGGTCTGGAGATTTGTGAATTGTCCATGGATCTAAGATTGGAGGAGAACATTCTAGGTAGAGCAATGAGAAAGCAGAGCGAAGACAGAGAGAGGCGGAGCACCCACGTCCAATCCCTGACAAAGAGAAAATAAGTAGCTGTGATGACACTGGAGGGAAATTCTAGTCTTTTGTAGACACCAGCACTCAGGATATCTCAGCAGTGATTTTCAGACATCATTGGCACTGACGGTAATCAGTATGTAAAAATCATTTCCCCCTGATTAGTGTTTTTAAGAAAAGATATCCTGTTGTAAGTTTTCCTATTTTTAGAGTAGGGAGATATATACTCTTTATGAAACCAGAATCTGGGTTCATAGTTGGATGATTTATTGGATAAACTTAAACTTCACACTGCTGTATTTTGTCAAGTTGTAAAATATAGTCTTGTCAGCTTCCCATAGGTTGCTGTGGGGTATAGTTTGCTCTAATTTCACCTTAATGATACATCCAACTTCCACAATCATTATTAATTTAAACACCCAAGTAATCTTTTCTTCCATTTGAAATAAGTATATATATAAAGACAAAACCAACACCAGAAGAACAAGAAAAATGAGTCATGCTTCACAGCTAATTTGTATCATTTCTTGTGTTGAAAAACATAAGACTTAGAACCTTATTTCATTATGATTAATTTAAATGTACAGAAACTGTGTGGAATGACTTTAACATAATTAAGAAATGAAAAATAACTAATTTTCAGGGGAATCCCCCAAAGATACTTGATAATCCTATCCATATGACATAGTTTTTATTTGAAATCAGTATTTGTATTTTTGATCTGTTAGTTTACCTAATTGCTTTATGGAACTCAGAATGTTACCAATTATTCCTTCAGAAGTCCTTTACAAGTGGCAGTATTACTAAAACACTAACTCTTCCCTTTAAAATAAACAAATATGTGCTTTAATATTAATAAGTTCAGGTATTTTAATTTTTTTAAAATAGATGCTCCACCATTTTCTGGCAATCCTACTTTAATCAGGTCTCATTTTGTTACCTTGAATTATGAAGGTGGTACTATTAGCTTATCACGTAAGGGTTATGTGCTAAACATTCCAAATTGTGCTAGACACAGTCACAGCCTTCACAGGGCTCTTAGTCTAGTGGGGAGACTAAAGGGTGCATCTCATGATGACTTGAACGGGAATTGCTGCAGGAGCTTCATGCAGTGGCTTCAGTGCTAGCCCCTGAAGGTTGGGGTGGATACTGAAAGCTATTAGAGAAAGTCCTGATTAAGTGCATCAGGTTCACCTTTTTTTTTCTTCTTTTAAGGTCCCTGTACCCAAATAGCTTTTGTTTCTGGATATTCTGTATGTGTTTGTGTGCTGCTCTGTAATATTATTAAACCATCTTACATGTAGAGTTTCAAATCACCATCAATTTAATGCATAAAGAGATGTGACTATTCTAAAGTCAAAATTAATTATTTGGGTACTTTGAAAAAATTTCTTCCACATTGCAAAATAAGGAATGTTCTTTGATAGATATTTGTTAAATATGGAAAAGTGAAGAGAAGCTTTAAAAAGTCTTCTGCAGAGGCTGGAGTGGTGGCTCAGCGGTTGCATAGCTTACCTCCCATCCATGAGGAGGAAGGTTTGAACCCCAGCATCACGTACGAAACCAAGTGTCAGAGCAACGAAGCAGTGAAGGTCACATGAAAGACTAAATAAAATTGATTCTCTCTCTCTCTCTCTCTCTCTCTCACTGTCCCTCTCTCTCTTAAAAGAGAATCTCTTGCAGAGCCCTCATTAAAGGAAATCACACTCATTATCTCTCTGTCTTTCCTCTCTGTTACCTTTTTGTTTTAGGATGGATTGTCTCTAATTTCAATTTTGTTCTTTTATGGTATTGTAGCCTGCTTCTTACATACATAGCATCACAACAAGCATTTCTGCATGTTCGTAGAACCACTAGCGCATTGACATTCTTGGTTTTTATTATTTGGACATGGTGTGTATGATGTTGTTAACTTCAAAAACCAACAAAGGACAGCTGGCACTTCTGGGCTGGGGACACATTGACTTGCTGAGAGAAGGCTATACCTAGAGAGAGCATGGAAACACCCCTTCTCCCTCCCTTTCAGTACTTAAGTCTGTGTATTTCTTATACTTTGTGGTTAGTTGTAGCCTTTATAATAAAACAGCAATCAATTTTTCCATATGATTTAAACATATATGAAAATATCTACAGAATTGCAAAGGGCCTAGAATATTCTAAGCAATTTTTTTAAGAGATAGCCAGTTTCATTTTTTCATCTGGTTTTTGTTTTTCTTCCACTTAGTTGTGTATGTGGTGCTGAGGTTCAAACCCAGGTCCTCTCGCATGCCAGGCAAGTACTATACCGCTGAGCCACCTCTCTAGCCCTCTCTAAGCAATCTTAAAAGAGAAAAACAAAGTGAAGAACTTATACTTATGCAATTATTAAGCTAATGTAATAAGTATTCAAGACACTAAAGATGTAAATCTTAGAGAAAGTGTCCATGAAAATATAAAGCTTTGCTCTCTGTGTGTTCACTGTCTGTTCCACCCATGCCTCCGTAAACTTGACCCATTGTTTGTCTTGTCCTTGATGTTCTCTAGGGGTTCAGAGGGTATGGAAATTGGTCAGATTTTTCATAGAATGAGAGATTAATATTTTACTAAAAGCTGCATCAGAATGTCCCAGTATAGAACTGATCTTATCAAAATATCCATTATTCATGCAGTGAGGGAACTTTGTCCACAGCGTGATCTCTTGTATTCTTTCTGCCTCTAAGTGTTCTGTGAATTATTAAATGACAGAGGATGTGATGAAATGTTTAAGGTCCTGAAGAACTGGTCCAGAACCTAGTCTGAGGCTAAGGCCAAGGGTTTTGAAAGGATATGGATCTCTTCCTGTCTGTGACCACTCTGGACTAAGCACAGTGCGACACAGGAGGAGGGGAACAAGTGGAGAAGGTGTAGCTTAGCCACTGAACAACTCTAGGGTTTAATTGGGGTGATCCTATATACGCCTTGGTAATAGGAAGCTAGCCCCTGCTGTGAAGCTGGGCTTATGGGAAGAACTCTAAATGGCCATTAACAACCTTGAATTTTTACCCAGGATAGGCCGTTGTGTTACTTTGAGTCTGGCCCCTGCTGGAATCAGCTTTTTCATCTGTAAATTTTTATTTATCAGTGTTCTTCTTTCCTTTTTTCAACCCAATATATTCTTCCATTAGTTAAATATTTTTAACTAAATTCCTCCCCCCTAAAAAAACTGAAGGTAAACTTTTAAAGCAAACTTGGAAAATTTTGGGAAGGGTCTAGCAGGCAGTTTGTCACACCTAACTGCCTCTTCACCTCCAACTGAAGTTTGTGAACATCTCAGATGTTTTCTGGCAGGCAAAATAAATATCATCTTAGCATTTTGAAGTTGAGTGCCATAGGGGCCAAATTTGTTATATGATTATGCCTCTGCTTGATTATATACAAAAATAAGCTTGATATAAGAAAAATAGAGGTTGCCCAGTTTTATTTATGTAGCTTTCTTTTCCAACAAACTATCCTGGATGAGTACCTAACAAATTTTTAGCATTTGTTTAATGGCAAATATAAAGTTGAGGAGCTACATCTCATTTAGTTACCATAGAAACCATTGACGTAAAAGTTGTATTTTACCCATTTTCCAGATGAGGAACATGAGACTTAGAGCCCTTATGTAACAGGACTGAGAGGTCTCATTTAAATGACTATTTTGTCATTTAAATGTCTATTTTGATATTAAAAGCTGGGCTGTTTTACCCATAGTGCCACTGAACCAACTTGCAATTTGTCATTGGGTTCTTTTTTTTTCCTTTAAAAAGAGAGAGGAACAGTGAGAGAGAGAGAGAGAGAGAGAATCAATTTTACTTAGTTTTTCATATCACTTTCGCTGCTCCAAGGCTTCATTGTGTACATGGTGCTGGGGTTCGAACTTGCGTGCTTGCGCATGCCAGGCAAGCACCATGACCATTCAGCCACCGCTCCAGCCCTGCATTGTGCTTTCTCTGCATTAAACATTTTTCAACTTAATGACATAATGAGCTCCATACCCTGCACAATCCTGTACTTGTGTTGTTAATTTTCATATACATTCAAACCTTTACATTTATTATAATTGAACATAATGCTGCTTGTGTTTATTATTTAACTATTTTAATATCATTTTCAGTATTCTGGCATCTAATAAACATGCTGTTTCCCAGTTCTGTAGAATTTTTAGTGCATTTCCATTGATTCATCCAAGCAATTCTTTTGCTTACTGATCAAGCTCAGACCAAGAATGTTATACAGGAGCACAGCACTGATGCTACTGCATCAAGATGTCTGTGTCCTCTTCACTGTAACTTCTGGAATGCTGATATTATGATGGAATGTAATTCAAGAGTAATTTAGATGCTAGTAAAAGAGTACTTTATTTTCACTTACATTTTAAGCCATGCATTGAGAAATCTTATGGAATTTGACCATTCAACATAAACTTTCCCAATAAACAGTTTATTATTTTTTTCATGAATTTATTTATGAGAATTACTTTATATATGCTTCCAAATGACAATGAATGATTATTTTTTAATGTCATTAACATTTAGTTGGGGTCTTTTCCACCTGATACCTGAAATTCCTAGCGTTTAGGTCAGGGATGGCAAATGCATTGAATGACAGCCAATGTGGACAAACTCTGAAATTATATTGGTGTGAAAGTGATATTGCTACCCATATTCTTCAATTAAGAAATGGAGGAAATTAAGGAACAATTAAGTCTTGAGCAGTTGGAATTTCCATTTGGGATTTATATAATGAATTGGAGGAATTTAGATTTGTCCTTTTCAGGAGATTGATAAGATGAGGGATTCGAGTTTGTACCCAGCACCCTGTGATGTAGAATTCCATGTGATCATGTGTTCTTCAGCTTGCTGAAAGTCCTGCTGCTGATGGCTATAATCTGTGCTTGTGGGTGGTGTTGTCATGGATGTTCTTATGAAACCAGTTTAAACTCTTATTGAGTCTGAATGTCAAAATTAGATGTCAATTTATACTTGACAGCTAGAGTATTACAGTAGATTTTAATTTAATAGTAGCTTCTTTAATGTTTTAATTGTCATCTTAAATTTCTAGTAATCAAATTTGAAGACAAACACTATCTTGACAGTTAAAAATTTGAAAATAGAAGAGATTTATGACTTTCAACTGTTGTGGGCTCTAGATTATTATTTTATAAGGCAGATGTTTTGAAGCTATGGTTTATGAAATATTTCCTCACATTCTGTGGGTAGTTATTTTCATACACAACATAAAATTAATTACGAAAAAGACTGATTTAATAATTTTTTACTAATGTTTGAATGATTTCAAAATACTCATTTAACTTGTAGCTGAGAAATAATTTCATAAATCCAATAAACTAGAAAAGCCTTTCAAATAATTTCTAGATAGTAAATTTAATATATATTTTCTAAGTTTTTTTAGGGGGCGGTACCAGGGATTAAGCCAGGGGTCCTTAACCAGTGGGCAGCATCCTCAGCACATTTTTACTTTTTTGTTTTGAGACAGTATCTTGCTAAGTTGCATAGGGACTTGAGAAGTTGCTGAGGCTGGCCTTTTGAAATTGCAATCCTCCTGCCTCAGCCTGTTGAGTTGCTGGGATTATAGGTGTGCAGCTCCATGCTGGGCTATTAAGTTGTTTTATTTATTTTTTTAAAAATAAGATTTTAAAATAAGGGCGATCAAGATATCCTCAGGGCCAGACTCTCTTTGAAATGCTCTGGGGAGAATTTAGTCCATGCCTTTCTCTTCTCTCTGGTGTTGTGGCCATCCAGGGCATTCCAGTCCGCCTGTGTGGTAATTCTCTTGATTTTTCTCTATGTGCCTGTCTCTGCATCTCCTTTCACCTTATAAAAACAAGAGGCATACTGAGTTAGGGACTACCTTGATCCAATATGACTTCATGTGAACTTGATCATATCTGCAAACACCCTGCTCCTAAATAAGGTCAGCTTCACCCGTACTGTAGGTCAGAACTTCAGTGTGCCTTGCTGGCAGAGGCAGTTCAGCCCCAGAATAGTATTCAGTAGTAGAAGAGAAATAGCAAATTAGTACCTGTTTGATCCCTTGTGACTTTTTTTCAGTCAAAGACCTGCCTCGGGCTATTTATGATTTAAGGAATTCGTAAGTTGTCTTTGGAGCATTTTTCTACTGACCTATTATTTTAGAAATTGGTAAGAAGTCTTTTCAATGTATCTTCTCAGACCAAAAACTATAAAAAGAAAGAAAAAAGCTAAACCACAGCTAGGTTTTTTTTTATTTTTTTATTTTTTTCAGGCAATGAAGTAGTTCCAAACTATATGATATTGGAAAGGGTATGACAACAAAACAAAACAAAACATAAAACTTTACTTTAATCTTAAAAATCTATTATGATCAAACTTCCTAATGTTAAAAGCAAATGTAGCATAACATTGTAACGTAACAGATTGTGAAAATGTAAAATCGTTCTAACATAATAATAGTGGTGTTTTAGTCAGCTTTTCACTGCTGTAACCCAAGGAAATGACAGGAACAGTTTTAGGAGGAAAAGTTTATTTGGGGGCTCACTGTATTGAAGGTCCCAGTCCATGGAAGGCTGACTCCTTTCCTCTGGGCTTGAGGTGAAGCTCTACGTCACGGCTCCGGGGAGCAGGGATCAGGGAGCAAGGAGCTCTCAAGGCATCACATTGGGCAGCAGAGCAGAACGACAAAACTCCATGCCAGATACAGATTATGTACCCCAAGGGCACACCCCCAATGACCCACCTCCTCCAGCCAGCACCCTGCCAGCCCGTCCCAGTTAATCCCTATGAGGGAATTAACTCACGGATTGGGTTAAACCTTTTCTAACCCAATCATTTCACTTCAGGCTTCCCGCATGGTCACACATGAGCTTTTGGGGGACACCTCACATTCAAAACATAACAAGTGATATTAAAAGCTAAGCTCCTGAACCACATGTATTCGTTTATTCCATAGGATGATACTTACTCTTCTTCCTCCATATTTGCTAACAAGGCTGGTTGAAGCTGGTAATTTGTCCAAGAGCTTCATGGTAACAGGTGAAGCAGAGTTTGAATCTATACATAATGTCTTATCCTCTAGACTGGGCTTCCACCCCACCCCCATCCAAAGCTTGTGAAATTGCTCATTAATATATATTTACTTCTGCTTTTTATTTTGAGATAATTATAGATTATCAATTGAGAGAAGTATTGCAGAAAGTCCTTTTACTCTTTACCTTGTTTTGATATCACTTTGCAAAATGGTAATATTTTATCACAGCAGTATATTCACATTGATACTGTCAAGATTCAGAATGATCCCATTGCAACAAAAATCTCTCTTGTGGCCCCTTTGTAGCCACATATATCCCCCCCCCCCCCCCGTCCCCAGCACACTATATCCCTGCTTTCTCCTCTAGCTACCTGTAAACCGATCTGTATTTCTCCACTTCTGTGATTTCAAGAATGGAGTTCCCAACATGGAACCTTGGGGGATTTGTGGGTTTTTTTTTTATCATTGGAAGTTTCTGGAGGTCAATCCAGGTTGTTGGATGGATCGGTAGTCTGTTTTATTCCTGAGTGGCATAGAGCATGAGTATACCACCGTTGAATATGCACTGGTTGAGAGATGCCTGACTTGTTTCCTGGTTTGGGTTATTATAAATAGAGTTGCCATGAGCATCCATGGACATGTTTTTTGAGTAAAGATGAGTTTTAAAGAATCCTAAGAATATGATAGCTATAATGTATGCATGTTTAGTTTTATAAATAAAACTGCCAAGCTCTTTTTCAGAACAGCCCATGAAGTGAATTGAAATATATATATATATTTTTCTGAGATATTTTATGTCATTTGTATTTATAGAATGTACTTTTGGAATTTTTTCTTGCCACAACTGACCGAAAAGATTCTGTTTCAAATGCAATTTTTAATGTTTTTTAGGAATGGGTTTGTAAGGCTGTCCCCTCTCTCCCTGAATGAGTAACTTTATTAGTAGATGAGCCCAGTGGTCTGCTCAGCTTTTTATAAAATAGTGATATATTGTGATATTTTTTATTTAGTCCTTAACTCTGTTAAAAGAATATATGCAGCCAGAACAGTGGTACATGCCTGTAATCCCAGAAACTCTGGAGACTGAGGCAATAGATCACAAGTTCAAAGACAGCCTCAGCAATTTAGTGAGGTCCTAAGCAACTTAGTGAGATCCTGTGCCAAAAAAACATCTGTGGGGGCTGAAGCGGTGGCTTAGTGGTTACAGCGCTTGCTCGGCATGGCACAAGTACATGGGTTCAAACCCCAGCAACCCACGTACACAACTAAGTGTCAGAGCAACGAAAGCCGTGTGAAAAACTCAATAAAAATTGATTCTCTCTGTCTCTCTGTCTGTCTCACTGTCCTTCTCTCTTTAAAAAAAAGAATGGTCTGGGGATGTGGCTCAGTGTTTGAGGAGACTCGGGTTCAATCCCTGGTATGAAAAAAATGTTTCCTAGGATTTTTAATAATTATTAATAAAATGATACTTTAGTTTTCTGACTTTTAAATCACACCTGATTTTGTCCTCTACTAAACCTTCAAATGTTCAGTAGAACTATACAGATGCTTTTACTTTGTTGTTCTCTGTTAAAATTAGTTTGTGGATGTTTCTTTGCAAGCATCTCTGTCAACCGCTCTTATGGTAAATCAGTGTACACAGTGACTAGCTTATAGTCTTATCCACAGGACCTGTACCAAGTGTGTTTATTTCTTGTCTTAACTCATTGCTCATGGCTGCTGTATTTTTCCTTCATTGTGTTTTTCTGCATGGCATCTGCATTGATTATTTGATGGTTCTGTAGTAATGTGTTTAAATTTTTCAACTTGCTTTTTTCTTTTACTTCAAGGATTTAGTTTGCTTTCATAGTCTTTTTGATCTCTAATTTCTCAGTTTACACATAGATGAAGAATGTGTTTTTATAGTTGCAAAATACTTTTTTGTCTAAAGCTTATAAAGGAAAACTATTTTAAAAGTGTTGTACACATTCTAACTTCCAAATAGGTAATAGGCATTTATAATTACTTACTTGGGGAATTTAAAAGTTAAAATTTAAAAGTTAAGTAAAAAAATAAGTGCTCAGAAAACTTGGATTTCTAAGAAAATGAATGTCCAGTAGTTGCTACAACTTTTAGCAATTATAAATGATAGGTGTGGTTTTCTTTTTTCTTTTTATGTAACTGTTGTTCTCCCAGTATGAGATGGAATTATCAAATGAAAACTACACCTCCCTAAATCTTAGGACACTAAATAAGCATATGGATTGATTCTGTCAAGTGATCATGCACTTTGTTAAAAGTGAGCATTGTGTTCAAAAGAAAACTTTAATAAATGTTGAAAATGTTATGAATTAGTGTGATATCATGTTGTCTTAGTTATTTTTGATTACTATCACAAAATACCCCAAATTTGATACTTTACTAAGAAAACAAGTTATTTAGCCCACAGTTTGGTAGGTCTGAGAGCATGACATTGGTGTCCACTTCTGGTGAGAGGCTCATACTGTGTCAACCCAAGATGAAGTGGAAAGGGAAGTGAGTGTGTAAGGAAGGAATGCATGTGTGAAAGGCAGAAGGGAGGCTGACCTACTCTATCCTGGAAGCTAATTCAATTCCACAAAATCATACTCACTCCCATGGTATGTAATCCAGTCTCAAGAGAAGTAACCTGGACTCTGGAGAAAGACATCAATCTATTTATGAGGGTAGTGCCACAATATTCTAATCACCTCTGACCAGGCATCACCTGTTAAAGGTCCCAGCAGCTCACAGTACTGTTCCATTGGGGGCCAACTTTCTAGCACATGAACCTTTGAGGAACAAATGATATCCAAACCATAGCACATGTATATGAAGTGAGCAATGTGATGGGACTCACCATTGACACTGTTGACATTTTGGACCAGAGAGTTCCTTATTGTGGGTGTCTGTCCTATGCATTATATTCAGGCAGCCCTCATCTCTGCCCAGTAGCTGCCATTAGCACCCCTCTCTGCAGGTGCTTACATTCAAAACATCCCCAGATACTGTCCCCTGGGGGCAGGTCTCCCCTGTTGAAAACCACTGAACTTGAATGAAATGTGATTTGGAACACACTGACACCTCCTGCAATGACTGAGAAACCGATATATGTTTCAGCATGTGTCCCTGGTATATGTCAATAGATAAAGCTAATTTTAATTAGGCAATAAAATAAATTTTGTCTTTCTATACCAGAGCCTACACACTAATCCATGAGCTAGGTGTTCCTCCTTTTGTCCTTGAAGGACAAGCATGCTTCTCTATTATGGTGCCATTCAAGGCAGGAAGACAGCCTTCCCCAGAGTTTGGATGTTATATCATAGAGCTAGGATCCAGGAACAGTTCCAGTTGCCAAGGCTTAGATTAAGATAGGACTAAAGCTGAGTACTCTCCAGAAGCATAAAAGAACGTGTCCAGGTTTTATTCTTGTATTACATTTAATCTTTGGGTTTTCTAGTCTTTTTCTGTATAAACTCTGAAGCCAGGGTTGGGACAGGATCTTTTCTACTAAGCTGATAAAGTGAAGTACCCTTTGTCTCCCACGCTTCTCAGTTCTGCTTTAGCAAATGCTGCATCTCTTCTATCTTTGCTCCTCAGCAAAACTTAGGCTGTATTATCCACTCCTGATATATGTGACAAATTTTAAATGGGTGCAGAGCCACCAACAAAAATGTTTTTGGTCAAATTAGCTTTCCGGGATTCATAGTACATCACAGAGTAATATTTTGTTTGAGGCCCACAGTGGAAATCATGACTTCAAAATATTGAAAAGTCTCTCATCTAACCGAGATAATGTCTACTCCAGTATCTCACACAGTGAATTTGTGAGCAAATGATTGGTTGAAAAGCATTTTGTGAGTATTTTGAGGGACTGAGCATGAGTTTGGATAGGTAGATTTTGATTCCTAAGAGAAACCTCTGATTTATCTTTGATGTCCTGAATTTCTTACCTATAGGCTGAATTTTTTTTTCAAAGACAGAGGGAGAGAGAATCAATTTTATTTTATCTTTTCATCTTGCCTTTGTTTCTCTGTTGTGTACATGGTACTGAGGTTTGAACCTGGGTCCTCACACATGCCAGACTAGTGCTCAAACTGCTGAGCCACCACTCCAACCCACCTATACTCTGTTAAGTCACTGAATTCTAAGGTATTTTCCTTTAAGCTATCTCTCAAATATTTGTTTCATTTCCTCAGAGTGTCCAAACACTGGGACGCCGAGCCAAGAGTCTCTGCTTCAGTCCCTAGCTATTGCCAGACTAATTGTATTAAACATAAAGTTTTACTGATCTTGAACGCTGCCCCTCTGATAGGGGGACTAATATCCAGAATATACAAAGAACTCAAAAAACTTAACACCATGAAAAAGAAAAAAACTAAATAAATAACCCAGTCAGTAAAAGAACAAAATAACTAAATAGAAACTTCTCAATAGAAGAAACACAAAAGGCCAATAAATATATGAAAAGATGCTCAACATCTCTAGCAATCAGTGAAATGCAAATAAAAACTACATTAAGATTTCATCTCATCCCAATCAGAATGACAATGATAAAAAATATGAGCCACAATAAATGCTAGCAGGGGTTGTGGGGAGACAGGAACACTTCCACGTTGCTGGTGGGACTGCAGACTAGTAAAACCACTCTGGAAAGCAGCATGGACATTCCTCAGAAAACTAAGGTTGGAACCACCATATAACCTAGCCATCCTGCTCCTGGGTATTTACCCAAAAGATCAAAAATTGGTATACTAGAGTGACATAGCCTCATCAATGTTTATAGCAGCACAATGCATAATAACTCAATTATGGAATCAACCCAAATGCCTATCACTTGAAGAATGGATTAAGAAATTGTAATATGTCTCATATATATTATGCACAATGGAATTCTACTCATTTATTAAAAAGAATGAATTTATGGCATTTGCTTGTAAATGGATGAAAATGGAGATTATCATGATAAGTGAAAGGGGGAGGAAAGGATAAGATTATTTAAAGAACTATTCAAATACAATTAATAAAGAAGTTAAAAGAAGTCTGGTAGAGTAGAGGAAAGAGAAGGGGAGAGGTAGTTTAGGGTAAAAGGGGAAAGGGGAAGGGAATTGGGATTTAAAAAAGTATATTTTGCCTCTTTGAGATACTAAATAGCTTCCACACAATTAATAAAACCTGGAAAAGATTTTATACATATGTATAAAATAATATATACATAAAAAAATCCCTTTTCCTCCTTCTCATCTCTTCCCTTCCCCATCCTCCACGTATCTATGGTTCCCCTAGATTATGTGTTGCTTTGACTTTTGTGAGTCTAGTACATGGGTTTGACTACTTTTCACTCAAGCCTGGGTTTTGCTGTAGCCTCTACAAATGAGGGAAAAAAATTGAGCCTTTAGTCTCTGTGTTTGGCTAAATTCGCTCAGCATGATTCCTTCCATTGCCATCCATTTAGCTTCAAAGGCAGTAATATCATTGTTTCTAATACCTGAGTAGAACCCCATTGTGTGTGTGTGTGTGTGTGTGTGTGTACCAGAGCTTTTGGATCCATTCATCCAGTGAGGGGCATCTGGGTTGATTCCATAATTTAGCTATTGTAAATTGAGTTGCTACTAACATTGATTTTGCTGTGTCACTGTAAAGTGTTGATTCTAGCTCTTCTGGGAAAATTCCCAGGAGAAGGATTTCTTAATGAATATGCTCTTTTCTGTTCCATGCTATTGATTATGTTTTTAACCTTACATAGAATGAGATATTTATTCCTGTCACTTGATTATATTCCTAATTCAGCTCTAGGTGGAGCTGAAACTTACCTCTGGCACATGGCTGTCCATAACTGATTCATTTTATATTGATCTCTGCTTGCCTTTATTCTTAAAGCACTGAATACAGTATTAATACAGAATTAATACAGAATTCATATTAATTAATTAATATGAATGCATATGCATTTTGGCTCTTATCAGTAAATGGCTTTGTTCAAGATAATAACTAACAGTTTTTTGTCTGCATTTTGCCACCCACTCAGCTAATTAGTAAATTCCTGGAAGATAGGTGTTCTGTGCTTTTTATATTTTGTCTAACTTATTATTATATGCATAATATTAATATTAATGGCTAGTCAGATACTGACTGCATTTTCATTCTATTTTTAAAAGGTCTTATAGAAACATAACAACTATGTACAGTCCCTGATTTAAGTTAAGGCTTTCTGAGTTTCAGAGAAGACAGGTGTATTGTCTTAGATGAGAAGCTGAAAGTAGAGATAGCTTGAAAGAAGAAAACTAAATGTCAGTTTTTACAGAAATCTGTTTAACTATAGTAGATATTGAACTATCATGCTATTAATGTCATTTTGGATATGAAATATTTGTCAGTTTGAGCTCCTGGTAATATAAATGAGTAAGTGTAGAAACAGTTGTTGATGTGTATAATAAACATTTGAACACAGAATTCTGACTGATCTTTGTTTTCTTCCATTCAGACACTAACATACCTCTTGCAAATGGACATTTGAAGGTGCCTCTTTCAAATACTTGTGAGCATGGAGACCTCGTCGATGCTCTCCTCCTTGAATGAGGAGTGTAAATCTGACAACTACATTGAGCCTCACTATAAGGAGTGGTATCGAGTGGCTGTTGACACCCTGATCGAACATGGATTAGAAGCATACCGAGAATTTCTTGCCAAGGAACGTGTTGCAGACTTCCTAGCTGAGGAAGAAGTAAATTATATTTTGAGAAATGTCCAGAAGGTTGCACACAGTACTGCACATGGTACTGATAATTCCTATGATGACACCTCTTCCTCAGGGACTTACTGGCCCATCGATTCTGATGTGGAAGCCCCAAATCTTGACTTAGGCTGGCCATATGTTATGCCTGGCCTCATAGGGGGCACCCACATAGAGCTCCTCTTTCATCCACCAAGAGCTCAACTACTTACCATAAAGGAAACCATTCGGAAGATGATAAAAGAAGCAAGAAAGGTAATCATATTTTTATTTTGAAACGAAAAATATGAAATTTAGAAAAGTACAGTGAATATGTAGACATGTATGTTAATGAAGGAATCTCTGTATGTGTAGACCGTGCCTATTATCTTCAGGAAATGCACTATGTAGATATAGAAAGGTTATACTTCCCTTATCATGCATATAGTTGATAGAGAGGCAGTAGGGCCCTGGTGAAGGTGCTGTGTGGGCCCAAGAAGCCTGCTGCCCTTGAAGACTAAGGTATGTGGACTTGGAATGAGATGATTTGACACTGTCATAAGTTTAAATAAATATTTCTTAATCTTTGAAAAGAATGTATTGGTGGATATGGTGAAGTTTTTATTGTTAGAAACTGAACTAAATATTGATTGTTGCTCTGGATATGATTTATGCTATTATATAAACTATAGTTTTACTTATCTGTTTTCTGAGTAATGTGCAAACAGTGTGAAATCAACATGATAATGAAATATTCTAAAGTAAGGTTCTAAGGTATTTAGCTTTTCAGGGCTTTAGTGCTCTTTATCAAATATTTATATTGGCTTATAAATCTTACAAATCCCTTTTTAGAGCTCAGAAGAAACCACAGAAATACCCAGTTTATCAGTAAAAGTAATTTGGAATTGTTTTTCTTTTTCTTTTTCTTTTCTTTTCTTTCTTTCTTTCTTTTTTTTTTTTTTTGTGTGTTTTCTTTTATGGACTGAGCACTATGGAAGCAGTTTGGAGAATCTAACAGAATTTCCCAAGCACAATGCAAGTTTTAAATTTTTGAACAAAAAATCACGGTTTTAAACTACAGAGTATATATCAAATACTACAGGCTTCCATGTAGGAATTTAGATCTGAAAGGAACCTTAGGAGGCATGTGTAGATGACATTGTTTTCTTCCATGTCAGCAAGACCCAGAAGTGTTTGAAAAAGTACAGTTTATGAAGTATGGAAATAGAGGGCCCTCAGAGTCTTCAATGACATGACAGTTTGTAAAATAGGATGCTAAATTCTGACCATCAGGTTTAGGAGACACACTATTCTGAAGCTAATGCCAAATACAGGCTTCACAAAAGTTAAGTGATATTTTCTCTCGAATTGTTTGAACTCAAATAATCTGACTTTTTAGCTCATTTAATTCCTGAACAGTATTATGTTAATCAAAGCACTAATCTTTCCAATTGTTAACAATTAGCTATAGAAGCAGGCATACAGGATATGACCAGACTCTCACTGAATGAGGTAAACAACAGTTTACTGTTCAATTTTCTGATTTGAACTTTGAGTATTTTTAAAACTATCCTATCCTGTGTTCTGGGAACTAAGTATACAATTGTATTTTATGAAAAACAGAAATTTTAAGAATGCACATGAGTACTTCTAATGACTAACAAATATCGAATACTAATTTTGTTAATTTTTGGTAGGGGTTGTAATAACCACAGTGCTAAAGGAAAATTGGAAAATCATCCATACAGTTTAAGATGACATGGTGCTCGTATCAGGCCACACCTGAACTTGTCTCCTCTGGTGCATTACATTTCTGTGATGCATAATAGAAGTAATTCAGGAAATATCATAATTTTGAGGGCTAACATTCACTTAAAACTAAATAGTAGTTATGACCTTTTGATGTATTTTTCTTTCTGTGTATTTAATAAGCCTCTAAAAGTAATGTTCTCTACATGGTCATTTTCTGCTGAGAACTCCTGCCTGAATTAGCCACAGAGGAAATTGAAGTCCTTACTGTAAAACAATGTGGTGCTCTGTTTCTCTTCCATGAAATCAAAGTGGCATAAAAGAAGAAAGAGAATACTTTATTTAATTTATGTATACATATCTAAGATGAATTAAAAGGAGAATGTTATTTTATCTTATAGGTTAAATATGTTATTGAATATGTCATAACAGTTAACTTTGTTTTTTTAATTGAATTGGGGAACGTTTCAATAAATTTTGAAATCAAGTTGTCTGTATGTACATGGAAAGCTTATTTCTCAAGTATTGTGAAAGTTTCTTCATGTTTCTTAGATACACATGTCATTATGTGTATCTAAGATTTTTTAAAAGAGAGAGAATCAATTCTATTTAGTTTTGCTTGTGGCTTTTGTTGCTGCAACACTTTGTTCTGTACATGGTACTGGGGTTCCAACCTGCATCCCTGAGCACGCAAGACAACCACAGAAACCTACTGAGCCACCACTCCACCCTATATTTAAGATTTTTTTGAAGGATAAAATATTCTGGGTGAAAATTATTGACTCAATTTTTTAAAAATTAAGCTCATTTATCCTATATCTGGACAAAGTCCTATAATTTATGTTTTTCTTTTTTAAGAGAGAGGGAGTGAGACGAGTGAGAGAGAAAGAATTATAATTTATTTGTCCATCTGGCCTTTGTTTCTCTGACACTTAGTTGTGTATATGGTGCAAGCACTGTAACCACTTAGCTACCGCTCCAGTCCCTGTGAATTTTTTTAAAAAAATATAATCAAATACTATGAAATAAAAGCTCATCAGACACATTGCTTTTTAAAGATTGTGGTTTTTGTTGCTGCCATTTATTCAGCAGAAAGTCATTTTCTGTTCTTATCTCTCATAATCAGGGGAAGCCTATTAGTCATCAGGATAAACTTGCTGTTTTTGAATCTTTTGCAGAGGATAAATTCTCGTCATTGACCACTCAGTAATTGTCATGGCCATGTAAAGGATTGATCTTTTTTCATAAAGTGTTTGAATAAGGTAGAGTCTAATAGAACAATTTCTTATCTTCAAATATTTCAGAGAGATTCTTTGGGGAATCAACATTCCCCAAATATTTGTAGATATGAGGCCAAACAAGTAGGGCTATAGAAACTAGCAAAGCAGAACCCAGGAAGCAATCTTGGAAACAAACTTAAATACATTTTCAATGCATGTTTGCAATTGAGATAAAGCATTTATGAAAATAATGCCATATTATGAAAAATAAACTTAATGAAAAGAATCTAAATGTAGTCTGAGGTCCAAACAATGGACCTTCTAGTCCCTTGAGAAAAGAATGAAAAGTAATGATCATATAGCTCCTCAGTTTTTACTAGAAATATTTAATATTTTTCACCTTCATTGATGGGGATTGAACTCAGGGCCATGTGCTTTTCCACTGAGCTATATGCCAAGTCCCTGAAATATTTTGTTTCTTAATTTTACTGTTATACTCCTGTTTCTAGCTTGAATTTTATGACCTCTAAACCATTTTCCTTATATAATTAGAAATGATTTCATTATATTTTTGAAATCTAGATGTTAAAATTTTATGCATTATATTGTTTTCAATTGTTACTTAAAGGTTGATTACATACGTTTTCTGCCTCTTTTTTTTTTGCATGTGTATTTGCTTAGTTTGAGAATTTTCTTTTAGAAAAATCCAATTATAGACACTATATCACATGTGCCCTAAAGGAACATATTTTAATTTACTGGCAATTTTTTAACCCCTTTGTATTTTTCCCTCTGTGGTTGCCAATTGCATTTGGATCAGTCTTATAAAGTCTTAAGGTATCTCACAACAGTTTTCCCAGGTAATTACTTGTCTCTCAAGAAGTATTCCCAAGATGATATATGCATCTATTCTTAATTACTGTGAACTGCTCTTATGAAAACATTCCCTTTAATTACTTTAGAAAGTCATCTTTCATTAAAGTAATTTTTTTTCTAGCCACTCGATGTCACGTATTCACAAAGTTGTAACGTCTGGTAATATTGAATACATAATGTTTAACCAAAGGTTATTTGCATTTCTGTTTCCTAATTCTAACTTGGCTGCTTCTGTGAGATGTGAATCTTGCTCTTGTGAAATATAGAATGAAGAAGACACATAAGCAAATGTCTAGTGAGGATTAGGGCGGAGTGATTCCTGAGTTGCTGTAGACCTCATCACTCCAGTTGAGGTCTTCACTCACTGTTCCTGGGTTTGCCTGTTTGGGCTTGGGAGCTATATACAGACTAGTATGAACCAGTTGGCCCTGTAGATGCAAAGGAGGAGGTGAACAGATGACCTGAGGGGTGGGCTCTCCCTGGGAGTCAGGTAGAATACAAATAGTACTGACTTACATCTTGGTCACCAGGACTCTACAATAAGTAGTTCATTGAACAAGTCATTGTGCCTTTCCAGGTTATCTTCATTTGTTTAGTCAAAGATAGGAAGCAGAAGTCAACTGTTTTTTATTTTTACTTTTTAAAACATCTAATGTCTGTGTCCAAATCTCTAATTGTGCTCAAAGTAACCTTCTACTCCTTGGTGAATTAGTCCGCAATTCTGAGTGATTTTCATTGTGCATTGTGTTATTTCCATTTGTGTCACTTGGCAACCATGTCCTGGCTAGCTAAGTGACATTTACTTGTTGTGCCCCAATGCCTTCATTAGGCCAGGGTCATCTCTCTCCCCTTTCACTCTTTGAATTTGAGTCAAAATTAGTTTCTTCCAGGAAATATTTTTTGCTTAGTCAGATTTAATGATGTTGCTATACTGTGACATTAAATTGAACATCTTTTCCCTGAATGAAGTGCATTATATATTAATATACATTTATGTTTGTGTGTCTGAGGGAAGAAGGGAAAGAGACTCAGAGGGATGAGGTAGTGAAGATTAGGGAGGGAGGGATCAAGAGAGGGAAGGACTGAGGAGAGCAGGGGAGAGAGAAAGAGAACTTGTTAAACTTGTACCACCAATTTTTGCTCTTCCTATATGGAAATCATCTCCTGGTGCTATACAGAAAAATAACACCTTTCACATTGTTCTCAGTTGCATACCCAGTTGCTGCTTCTACTATTATTGGTAACCCTGGTGATATTAAGTATGCATTTTTAATGCAGTCACTTAAGGAAGAGAAGAGAGTTAAGAAGGCACCATTAAGAGAACTTTTAACCTTACTGCAGGAGACTTTTGTGCTTTCTTGATTTACCTGATCTTTTATGGGCAAAAAGGTGTAATCTCTTGTTTTAGTTATCCAAATGCACATAACACTCTTATTTAAAATAGACATTATGCAATGATATGAATGAAGGGTCAGAATATTGGAGTCAGCTTGAATTCCAGTTCATTTTATTAGACTTGACAAATAAAACCTGAGTTATTTTTCCCATGTGTAATATGGAGATGCTAGTATTCTAAAGGATTCTTGTGAGAACTGAATGAAGTGGCTGATTTTTCTAACATGGCATCTACCACATATCTAACATCCTATATGACACTGAGATCTCTCCCCACCCCTCTGCCTCCTTCTCCTATTTCTTATTTCTATCAAAAAAAAAAATCCATCAGCTTACATTTTTGCATCACTGAATTGGCATTTGTTCCTTTAAACTGAGAACAATACTTGACCAAGTTTAGGATTTAATAAGACGGCATCTTACTAGGAATTCTAGCTATGATTATTAGCTGTTTATGATATGAATGGTCTTGAAAAGATCTAAGCACATATCTGAAAGTATCTTAATGATTATGTACAGTATATTAGCTGCAGAGTAGCACAACATTTTTCAAATAGTATTACTTAGATGCTTCAAACTGGGGAAATAATTGATTGAATGTAAGTATATGTTCAAGTAAGACCTATTATGAAGATAGCCTCAACATATGGGTTTATATTCAGAATGAGCAAAAGATTTATCTTTCTTTGTAAAAGAAGTGATGTTGAAGAAAAATTTACAAACCACACTTTTTACCTAAAGATCTGAAGATCTAAAAAGATCTTCAGACCTATGGTGGAAAGTTAAAGAAAAGGGCATGTTTACGGAGCAGGGGAAAAAAATCATTCATTTCTCATAAAGAATTTTTAAAATGGTAAAATTTCCTGAACTTTTAAACAAAGATAATGCTGCAAGAGTCCTGTAATTATCAAAGAGAACAAGGTTTTGTGAATTTCTGAAGTTCTTATTCATTATAGCCTTGACATCTTAGTGTCAAAACTTCATTTAAGTATCTCTTAGTTTATAATATATTACTTACTGAATATTTCTAGAATATTAGTTACAGTCTGCCCTACTTAGTTCTCTGACCGTATTAAAAAAATCTGGTGCTATTTTATGCTTTGTTGAAGCAAAAATCTGGAAAAGTATAAAAAATGAAGACAAAATTGTATAAGATCTTCAACTTGATTGCATATCGAAAATCATCAATATCTTATAAGTTTCATATGTTTCAGGCAGTACTTTGTTAAGTAATATCTAAAGATCATCTATGGCTTTTGTTTTGAACAGACTTTCATTTTAAAATGGCACCTTATCTGGGCACAGTTGTGCATGCCTGTAATCCCAGCTTCTTGGGAGACTGAGGCTGAAAAATTGCAAATTCACTGCCAGCCTGGACAACTTAGCAAGAAAAAGAAAATTAAGAGGGCTGGGAATGTAGCTTAGTGGTAGAGTGTCCCTAGGTCCAAACTCTAGTACCATAAATTAAAAATAAATAATTACATTAATAAAAAAATAAAATAAAAATGGCAACTTAGCGTTACAGTTGACAGGACTTTCCTTTGCTGATATTAACCCAGAGTTCTAGTAATACTTAGAAAAACAATTTAGCATTTAAAATAATTAGGAATAAATATGATTTATCTGACTAAGGGGAATATTTTTAGGATTATTTTGCCTAGTCAGATATTACTCTTCAGTTCTTAAAAATCTGTTTTTCCCCCCAAAAAATAGACCTATGGAGACTGCACATGATGTATGCAGTCTTTCTATTGGACTCTGAGGGGCTATTACTGATAATGGTACAAAATTTAACCTGAAGTAGGTCTCTGAGGGAATCTCTGAAGTTGAATATCTGTTCTTTATGATTATTTATGTTTGTTCATTTTATTTCTTTAAAATATAAACCAGTTCCTTATGAGAAATATTTTTGATGATGCACCTGCAGTGGTTTGTTGGAATGGCAAAGCTTATTGTCACCTAGAACATTATCATAAAACACTGAGCTTTCATAATGCCTAAATAACAGCTGAATTCCATAGGAACAAAATTTCACAGCTTTATAATCTCAGGTGCTTGTAGGGCTAACGCAGGAAAAGAACTGCAGAGGAAAGGGGACAGGTGTGTTCCATCAGTGAGTGAAGGAACATGCACAGAGAGGAGATGATTTGACCTGATTATAGGTATTTTCCTTGAAAATATTATAGAGATGATAAGCTTAGGTACTCCAGTACACTTGAAGGTATCTTATCAAAAGTTTACTTTCATGAGAATACAGGGATATTATTTTCCTTCTCTTGTCTGTCCTCTCGATGAGATTTAATTCATGAGTTTTGCTAAGGGAGCCTTGTTGAGATGATGAAAGCTGTAATTAATGCTACACTGACATTTTGTTTGAAAGTATTCTGTCTGCTCTCCGATAGTCGCTATAGATGCATCATGTGGTATATACCTTTGTATCAGTTACTGGAGTCTTAATTAGATACTCTTCAAATGATCTTGAAAAATTCAGATATCACTGACTGGAAACTGATGATTACATTAAGCAGATGAAGTCAAAACTCAGAATGCCGCGAGATGAGGAGGCACTTTGAGAGGAGATGGGCTTTCTATTTTAAGTATAGGGGAGATTCCAAAAGGGAAGGAAAGGCTGGCCAGCCAGACAATGAAAGCTGTCCTTTGGCCTATGCTGAGTTCAACTTTGAAAGAGATCAGTCAGTCTTTGGCCAGACTTAGGAGATTAAAATAAATGACAGGCCATTCATTCATCCAGCAAATATTTGTTTAGTGCCCTTTGTGTATCTGGTACTTTTCTAAGTTCTGGGAATACCCGAGAGCTCCTGAATGGAGCTTACATACAAGCGGCGAAGATAGATAATAAGCCTGATAAATGAGGAGTGCTGTAGAGAAAATCAAATCAAAATACAAATGTGATTGGGTAAGAGAAATTGGGAGAGGTGGTGAAAGTAGTTTGCTTCTTTTAATATTTTGAGTAAAGTGGGTCTTAAGAGTGTTGCACTGGAGCCAGGATTTGCAAAAGGAGTGATCCATGCATATGTTTGTGGGCAAACCAGACCAGATGTAGGGAAAGATTTAGGGTAGGAACATGGATTCTTGTTTGCTAGAGAAACAGCAGAGGGGAAATGAATAGAGGATGAGTTCAGAAAGGTAACCGGGAAGTCAGACTTGGGGGGCCTCATGGGCCATTAGGAAGAACTTGTCTCACGATCTGTGTAAATTGGGATAATTTTGGGCAACAGAGAGCATGCTCAGTTTGAAATACTCTTTGTTTTATCCAGAATATATGCATATTTTATACACATTTTATATTTTGTTAAAATCTTGTAAGGTTGCTCAAAATAAAAAATTAAAAAAAATAAAAATAAAAAATAATAAAAAAAAAGGATGCCTTTGGCTGTGGTACTGAAAATGAACTCTAAAAGGATAAGCAGAGCAGCATATTAGAGGCTACTAAAATAATTCAGATGAGAAGTGTCATAGTAAAGATGGTGGTAGTGATGGTTAGGTTTTGGATATCTTTTGAAAGTGGTGAAATGTGGGGCATGAAGTAACTTGAAAGAACACAAGATGATGCCAACATTTTTTACTTGAACAATTGGGAATGATAACCTTGTCATTTGAAGTTGGTGTTAGAGGCTTCAGAGAGCTGGGATCAGGGAGAAGACAAGAGACTGAGCTGCAGGGTCCTTCATGAAGCGATTGCCCCATAACCTGAAACTCTGTGACCTGGGCTGCGACATGTCAGATAGAGAGATAAGGGTTCACTTTAGAACCTAGTCACAGTGACTGGACTGGGAGAATAGTTCTGACATGTGGGCCTAGGTGAGCGACAGGGTTGGAAACAACTTGCCCTAAGATTCCAATGTAGTGTAGTAGGTAAAGAGTATGAGATGAGAAAAAGACTGACTAGATGCTCACCCAGGACCTATGATAAAAAAGATCATGGGACTGGAGCGGTGGCTCGGTGGTTACGGCACTTGCCTGGCATGTGCAAGTACATGGGTTCAAACCCCAGCAACCCATGTATACAACTAAGTGTCAGAGCAGCAAAAGCCATGTGAAAAACTCAATAAAAGCTGATTCCTCTTTCTGTCTCTCGCTGTCCTCTCTTTAAAAAAAAAAAAAAAAAAGATCATAAGTCCAGCTGAATAGAACCATCACTTGTTTTTTTCAAGCAATTTTTACATGCAGTAATTAAGCAATTCATATATGCTGGTTTAGGGGAATGAAAAATACAATAATAGAACTGGGGTGTCACATAGGTCACTTTTTTAAGAGGATATTTTGGGATTTTTTTTTCTTCTTCTCTTTCTTAGTAATGAATCCAAGCCCTCACATATCCTGTGTAAAGAAATTTTGAGAACTAGTACCTATATGATTGAGATCTTAGCATTTCAGACCACAGGGGATGTGAGCAAAGTAGAATCAGGTGAAAAAAAGAAAGAAAGAAAGGCAAGGGATGCTGAGACATATTGAGGACAAATTGTAGAAGTTCTTTGATATAATTTAGTGGAATTAGAATTCAGGAAGTCATGAAATGTGTTTTGAGTAAGACAGTGATGTCATCAAACCTGCCCTTGGACAGATTGATATTTTGATTAGTTAAAAATTGAGAAAATCATAAAACAGGTTGTAACAGGTATTGGGCTATTGATCACCAACATGCTAATGGGCTGGAGTCAACTGAAGTTCAATAAAAAACCAATGTCTTCTTGGAATGCAAAGATGTCTTCAGTTTACTGTTACCAAAGGGAAATATAACTGCTTTGTCTTGTGACTCAAGGAAGGTGATTTTTTGGGGGGAGGTTAAAGCTATTTTTCATTTAGAATTCTCTGATTTAGGTCCAGAAAATTATTTCTGTACAGTGATATTCAACAGTATACACATAATTTAATTCTATATATGCTTATTAAGTTCCTGCTATATATAGCAAGAAACTCTTGGATCATACAGATGGGAAAAGAAATACTTAAAGTGGTTTGTAGTCTAATATATTAAAGGGATTTGGTGAAAGATTCATGGTAGTTGTTCAGGTAGAATGCTGTGGGTGTTTAATATGTCATCCAAGTGACGTATTAAAAAGGGTCTGAATTTTTTTCCATCATCTTGCTCGTTAGGTATCAGAGGATGCTGGAGACACCTCATGAAAATTCAAAATAGAAAAATCTTGATACAGATAAAATACCTCCACAGTAGTGTTTGGTAAACTTGTTAGTCCAACAAATCTGTTATATACCTAAGGTTTATCTTTTGTTATCAGTGAAATCATATTTCTTATTGAAAACATGAAAAAAAAAGACAGAAAAAGGTTAAGAAAATAAAATTCAACTACAATCTCCCAGTGAAAATAATAACTGCTGCTAGTATTATAAATTTCCTTCCCTATTAAAAAAATGGACAGAGAAAGTTGTGTGTGTATGTGTCTTTATCTTAAGGCCTTATGTAAATCTCTGAAACAGAATGCTAATATGTAATACACTTGATAGATACATATTGTGTGTAATATAAAAATTGCCTCCTCCCTCTCTTATTTTTGTTTTCATTTATGGCTTTTCCCATAGTAAAGTAATGGGTGTTGTGTACTAAATTGTGATGACATAATAAAAAGGTGCAGTGGGAGCTGCCTTCCTTTGGGCAGGCAATAAAGGGAGGTGCCCTGTTCTGTAGAGAATTTAAAAACATTAGTAAAATTGACCAGAAGGCTATCTGTGTTTTATTGCAGCATATATTAGCAACTGTAAATATTACCAGAGACAATATACTCCTCTTTATCACTGCCGCCTCCACCCATCTCTTACTCATTACTATACCCACTGTCATACCAGTGCTGATAGGATGAAAATCTCATGGTTATTAGTATTCCTTCAGACATGAAAAAACCCTCAGAACTTTCTTTATATAAATATTAGCTACTAAATAATTAGTTGACTTTTGAAGATTTAAAAGCAGAAAAATACATTAGGTCCCACATTTTCTTTCACAAACCAAAACTTTCCTTTAGGCTATATTAATTTCTTATTAGTAATCATGTTTTTATTTCCCCCCATGAATTCAAACACAGGAAGTATTTTAAATGTGTAAATAAATGTGAAAGGCAAAAGCATTGCCATTTGGGTAAATATCAATCCAATATGTGCCACTGAAAAAAACTATAATTGTGAAAAAAAATCAGTATCTGAGTCATAGTGGTCATATTAGCTGGCTGAAATTTTAAAGCAGTTACTATAAAGCAAAACCAAAATACAAACAAGCAAGAAGAAAGCACTGTGGTTTGTTTTTTCACACACGAGTGAAAGGAAATTGAAGAAGTCCATAGTCACCCAACTGATTAGCAACCATAAGACTGACGGGCGTTTTGAGTTCTAATCCAAGAGTGTTATGTCATGTTATTTCCACCTTCAGAGGCAAAGAACAAAAACAGTTGAGTAATTTATCCTGGGTTTTAGAAGTAGGAAATGAGAGGTTTGAAAATTACACCCAGGTAGTGTGTTCAGAAGAGCCTACAGATTAAACCGCAGTGATGTACTGCCTCCATAGACCTCTTGGAGTGGTACTGTGCCAACCAAATTCTCACTGTCACCACAGGTACTATTAGATTGGATCCCTGGGAATCTGAGAGGGAGACCTTTGGCTCACAAGCAGGACACACAGGAGGCTTTGTGTTTTATCTCCTTCCACCTCCCTCTGCTTGTTTTCCATTGGTTTTTTGGTGATTTGTTTCAGTTCTTTCACATGCCTGGAATGTTTTGAATGAATGCTGGATATTTAGTGGAGCATTTAGAGAGGATTTATTTTTCTTTGGATTGGCAGTTAAAGTGACGGCCTTATTCCAGGCAGGGAGTGAGATTTTACGAGGCTGAGATTAGTCTGGGGATAGTGGTCTTCACCCAGTTTCCATTTATTCTAAGTGTTTGTAACCCTTCTGTGGTCTCCTTTAAAAGCCTGAAGTAGGGGTTGGAGCAGTGGCTCAGCTGTTACTGCACTTGCCTGGCATGTGCGAGGATGTGGGTTTGAACCCCAACACCATGTACACAATCAAGTATCGGAACAAAGAAAGCCACATGAAAAACTAAATAAAATTGATCCTCTCTTTCTTTCCCCCCAAAAAACCAAAAACCAAAAAACCCTGAAGTGTTTATTTGTGCCTTTCTTTCTAAGAAGAATCTAAACTCCAATTTTTCTCTTCCCAGTGTGATTGTCAAAGGCTTTCTTGAGCTTCTTACCCTCTTAGCCTTCCTTCTATTCAGCTTCTCGAAGTTTTGCTCCTTGAACAATTAAGACTTTGAACATGCTGCAAGGGCAATAACCACATAGAATCTTCCTGGTACTTCATCTTGCTTCCCTTTTCTCTGTGATTAGGGATCCTCAGGTTGTTTTATACTTGGTGGTTCCAGATTCTAGTTTTTGTCTTCTTTATCCTTTTGAGATTGATGAAAAAGTCAGGGGTTAGGGATTTAGCTTATTGGCCGAACTGAGCCCTTGCCTACCACACACTAGGCCCCAAGTTCAATCCTCAGCTCTGCAAAAAAAAAAAAAAAAAAAAAAAACAACTCAGATCACAGTTCACTGCTTGGCCTTGGTGTCTTACTGTGTGACTTAGCTTAGCAAATGTGGAATTGTGGGTTGAAATAGTGGCTGAAAAAGGTCTGACCTTATCTGTGTTCTTGGCCCTACAAGTTCTGACTGCATTTTTTTATTTGTTCTTTAAGTTGTTTTTCTGCCCTTGTTATTTTCATTGGGGGAGTTGATCTAATACAAGCTCACTGGTCTGAAGAAGAGACCCTTTCATTTCATTTTGAATGAATGAATATGACAAAACATTATAAAATCTGCATATGAATTTAAGATTTCACATCTCAAGCATGTATTCAAGGGGTTGAAAATACAAAGAAATGATAAAATACCAATATTTTAATGTTCAGAAAGAATATTTAAATCTATTTTAGTACTAAAATGTGACTATTGCTCATTTAGTGAATCAGTTAAGGCTATTTTTATTTTGAGCATTTCTGATATTTTAATGGGTAGAAACCATTCTGTATTTGATTTTCACTTCCTATGTCTTAGTTTTCCAACATTCTTCTATGCAAAGCACATCATGAAACTTATTTAAAATATTATCCTACTGAAGTTTTTAGTTCCTACATAAGCTACATATGATAAATCCCTGAGTTTAAGGTACCACTACCACATGAAGATACAGTTTCAGCTTCAGTTCCTCACTTTTAAAATCTCACAGAAAGACCTCCAAGTCCTTAATACACACTTTTAAATGTTTATTCTATGGCAAACTTAATAGGGTTCATGTGTTCGCGGTTTTAAAACCTTAAATTCTTTGTGTATATTTTTAAGTGCCTTGTTTCTGCTGGAGGGGGCAAGGACCACCAAGTTTGTAGCAGCTGGAATGTGACACTCCAGTGGGGGGCTTGATGGCTCTGCTTTTGCCAAAGATTCCTCTGAATGGTTTTTTGAAGTTAAGATGTTTTAATCACATATTAACCTTACTTGAAATTATGTCACTTAGATAACTTAGATTTTGGGTGCTTCAAATTTTTTTTTCTTACTAAAACTTATCTTTTTATGAACTAACAAGAACAAAAATCCAACAGTATATAATGCCATGATAGTTTTAGAATATGGAGATGAAAATCAATAGTCATGAATGAAACCAAATACAAGAACTTTATAGCATCTTACTCATCACAACTTTTTAGAAAATAATTTCATTCTAGCAAACAGATTTGGGAATGTGTAATATTAAATTTTTAAAAATCTGTATTCAGTTAATTTTTTTCCCTAAAATCATTTGTCCAGCTGAAATGGTACAAGTACTCCTGAGTCAAGTGCATTAACATCTTATCTTTAAGTTAACTTTCAAATACTTTATTTCAGTTGTTAATAGCCTGATTTGAAAAACCATGCAGCTCATTCTCACAATAAAAGTTTGCTTTGTCTGCTGCCTTTTGACATTTTTATAAAAGTAGACCAATTTGGATTCAATCCACAGGGTTTTCAGGATTTGTTTACATAGTTTCACAGCAGCGAAATCCCTAGAGCTCAGAGTCACAGATATCCAAGGGGTTGGTTTCACATTAGTGTGTTTGTCCACACTGTTTTATGTTTTAGGGTGAGCTCAAAGAAGTTGAGGCTCCAAATAATTATTTAAAAATAACACTGCAGACTGTGTGGCCCAAATAATGCATGCGTCAATTGCATGTGTAAAAATTTCCCCCTCAACTCTAGAAGTAGAAAAAATATGTTTATTTTTTTCTGGTCACTACTACAGAAACTGCTGCATTGCTATAACCTATGAATCAGTGTGATAACTGATGTGACCAAGGAGAAGCACCAGCAATGAGGGCTGTTCAGCAGAGCCGTAATTCATAGACTACAGCTATTCCTTCTTTCCTGGACAAATCCCTGGCACTTCCTGATTGAGGATAGTCAGGGTGATTTCCTCTAAACTTCCCATCTTTTCTCCTCCAAAGCCTAGTTTCTGCTTCTCTTTCTTCTAATGTGTCCTCTGTGGAAGCCTCTGCAATTCGATTGCTTTCATCTTTAAGCCCCTAGCTTGTATTTATGGTTATCTCTGTTTTCAACATGATGTTCCTCTAGAGCGAGTTGCTTGCCTCTGTCCTGTTATCTTCTCATGCTCCCATTCTTCATTTCTTACTTTTTAACCATTATCCATCTTTAACAAGCCATTTCCATCAAGTGTAATTATTTCTTCTTCCTCCCAGCCCTGCAGCCTGAATGTCACTTCTGTTCCTCTCTGAACCTGGTGTCTCACAGGCCACTGTTGTCTGCCTGGTCAGGCCATGACCCTTTCAATATCTATTAGCCCCACCCACCTCTCTGTAGTGTCCATCTTTAGTTCTTTTACCACTGATTTCTAAGCTATTTCTCTCTCTTCACTTTCCCCCATCTCTAACTATTGCCACTTAAACTCCTTTGCTAGTTCATCTTCTAAAAGTGAACATTTCAAATATTTTTAATCTGTATTTTGTGTTTTAATCACATAAATGCTATATATGTAGCATGGTCCTTAGTAACTGCAGAGCTCATTGATTTAACTGGCTGTCCCACATGTTCAATATTTGGATGCAAGAAGTAATGGATCTGCCAAGAATTTGAAAATGTAATTCTTAGGAACCTTAGGAAGTGGTCACATTTTCTGTGTGGTCTGTTTGGATTCTGATGAATCTCCTGATATTGTTCTGGATGACAGGAATGACGGTCTCATAGGTAAATTAGGAAAATATGTTCTTATTTCTGTAATTTAGCATGCATATAGTATCTGCCCCCCAAAATGCATGCACATGCCATACAAAATATGCAAACACAGTCTAGTCTATATAGGTGCTTCATATTTGAGAGAACATACTTGAAGAGACTTTAATTAAGAATATGTGTCTTCTTAGGGAACCTAAGAAATAGAACTCTACAGGGGTTTATCTTCAACCATCTGGTGTTTAAGTTAATATTTTTTCTTAGAGAATAGAGTACAAAGTCTGTTCCTTAACTTTTTTGTTCAGTAGAGAACTTATAAAAGTAATAGACCCTTGAAATTTAGGATTCAAATATAGAATGGCTTTGTTTGACTGAAAAAGTATCAGACATGAGCAGACACAAATCTAATATTGTGCCTTCAGAATGCAGAGATGTATGAAGCAATGTAGGTCAGTGATGTAACATGAACTAGATCCAGATTGCCTGGCTTTGGATCTCTGCTCTACCTCAGCTTTTACTATAGTCTTGGTATTGTGCAATACTTAAAAGAGTATTTCAGTTGATCCTTACAAACACTGTGGGGTGGCTGGAGTGTGGCTCCTTGCCTGGCATGCGTGAGAACATGGGTTCAAACCCCAGCACCACAAACAAAAGGAATTGTCAGAGCAGTGAAAGCCACGTGAAAAACTGAAAAATTGGCATACACACTCTCTCTCTCACTGTCCCTCTCTCAAAAAAAAAGAAAAAAACACTGTGGGGACTGTAGTGGTGGCTAGTAGTTATGGTGTTTGCCTGGCATGTGCAAGGTCGCGGGTTTGAACCCCTGTATCATGTACGCAATGAAGTGTTGGGACAACGAAAGCCACATGAAATACTAAATAAAACTGATTCTTTCTCTTTCTTAAAAAACAAAACAAAACAAAAAAAAAACAAAGAGTGGGATCAGTATTATTTTTCTCCCACCCATAAACTTAGATTTCACAAAGTTAAATAATTGGACCAAGGTCAACAATGGTGTGCTGGGTCCCAGACTGCAACTTAAGTGTCTGACTCCAAAGCTTAGGTTTTTAACTCATTTATGGTCAGGTCCTTTAACAAGGCTTTGTTGCGTGAACTTTGTGTCTCAGGATGTGGAAAAGTGACAATAACATCCCAAACTTAGATGAGTAAGAAGGAACATTACAAAGAGAGCTTGAATTAATTATCACTGTTAACCCTGGAGAGAACAAGGTTGGTGTAGCTTAAATAGCTGTGTTCTTGGTTCACTTTAGGGATAGATTTAATGCCATTTCAAGGTCTCTGCAGTCTATCATTTTAGACTTGCATAAAGTTCTATTATACTTTCTCTACTTCCTTGTAATTTGTGCATTTCCTTTTATAATATTTATATTTTAATGTTTTTACTAGTACAATACAATTATACATAATAATGGGCTTCTTTTTGACACAACCTGCATTGTCTCTTTCCCCAATTCCCCTTCCTCTGATCTGCTATTCTTTCTTTTATTTATTTATTGCTTTTTTAATTGGTGCTTTGTACATATACATAAAGGTGAAATTCACTGTGGTATATTAATATGTGTACCTCGCATAATTTGATCAGTTTCATTCTGCAGTTCTTCCCTGTTCACATCCCTCCCACCTTTCTTCTATGCTTTCCCCTACTTCCCTGTATCTTTTCGTTATTGAATGTTCAGTTAGGTGTGCTAATTTATGAAATTAAGTGTGAAATTTGTGTTTGTAATTTTCACTCTGCATGTAGTATGTGCATTATGCATGTTCGTTTCTGTTGAGAAGACCTTAAAATACAGCGATTGTCACTATCAACAGTCTGTACCATTGTCATTGCCTTCCAGTACATTTAAATAGCATCAAATTAAAATTAATTCTGTATAGTGTTATTGAGAAGTCAGGGAAGAGTATTCTATATTTAAAGTGTTTTCTATTTAAAATTGACAGCATGAAAAATGACAAAAAATATTTTGGTACTTAAAGTCACATTTCTGTAACTGTCAGAAAATCTACCTGGTTTAAGTTTGTACCTGTTATTAAGTAGAATTCATGGAAGGAACTTGTATAACAAAAATATTTGTGGAAAATTAAATGTAATTGTTCATTGCAGTCCTGTAGATTCGTTCATTGCAGTCCTGTAGATTCGTAGAGGCTGTTATGAAATAGGAATGCAAAATAGTGTGAAAATACCTTTCATGCACTCTTCCTCGTATTTCCCTAGCATCTATCTCTAATTCCGCTGCTGGATCGTTTTCGCTGTTGCTGTTGTCATTACCACCTTCCTTCCCACGTGTTTTCTCTGAGATCCTTTAGGCTGCTCACTATTTTCTAGCATACTGAGGTGCAGCTTCACTAGCTGATGGTTATGACTGTGGCCCAAGATGTGGCCTAATAGAAAAACCCAAAACAAAACCCCAGCCAGCCATCTGGCTAGAGGGGAAACTGTAGATGGGAAACAGTCATGGGTACCATGATTAATCTAAATGATATTTATAGTCTCTTTGCTGATAACAAACATTGTTGTGAGTAGTTTAAAGTTGCAGAAAGGACAGCCCGTAAGTGAGGTTAAACTTTCTAATATTACTCTTATTTTATTCCCTAGAAATAGGTTATAGGGACAGAGAGCTCAGAGCATTTTTCTCAGGGTCTTTGACAAAAATCCTGGTGATTTTCATCTTAAAAATTCTGCAGAGGGGCTGGAGCGATGGCTCTGCGGTTTCGGCGCTTGCCTGGCAAGCAGGAGGACCCAGGTTCAAACCCCAGCACCACATACACAACTAAGTGTCGGAGCAACTAAGGCCACGTGAAAAACTAAATAAAGTTGTTTCTCTCTTTCTCTGTCTCTCTCACTGTCCCTCTCTCTTTAAAAAAAAAGAAAGAAAGATTCTGCAGATGTCTGGAAAAAAAGGCAAAATAACACAAAAACCTGACTTTGTAGCTGTCAGAATCAGGTCAAAGCATTTAGACTTTGGTTTGATGGATTTATATCATAGAATTTCTTAGTCACTCTCTACTTTTTTCCTGAACTGATATGAAAATGAGACCATTAAAAAAGACATGTAAGCAACACTAAGACATCCAGTAGAGAAATGAAACAGACCAGATGCCTTGCTTTGGCAAATGGGTAGGGATTAGACGAGTGTAAAATATAAGTAGTACCCAAACCATTTTCTAATTGGCAACCTTAAGGTTTAAGGAACTTTGTTGTTCCAATGACAGCATAATCAAATAAACAACCCATTATTTGGGCCAAAGAGATGGTCTGAATGAAAAAGGAAAATATCTTAATAATTATGTCTTTAGTTAGCATTATCAGAATTTCCAAGATTATGAATAACACTTATTATACACCTGGGTTGTATATAACTAACGCATTTCCTTTTTTCCTCAGATCATCTTTCTTGGAGTGGCTAGTGATATATATTCTTCTTTCCCCTTTGGCTGCTTAGCTTAAATTTTTGGCTTAAATAGAGTTTCCAGGGATCCAGCGTAGTTTTCTTTACCTTCACCCTTAGGGGACCAGGAGCATCCGGCAGATTTGAGCCTACCCATTGCTAGTTACTGGGGCTCTTCTCCCCACAAACGATCTCTAACTCAGGAAGGAATTCCCTGCAGCCCTGTATTGGTGCAGGCAGAACAGGATTCCTCAGGAGTCTCTTCAGAAGCTCTGTGCCTGTGTGAAGTAGATTGGGCACTGTTTACACTCTTTGGGGACTCAGAGGTGGAAATGGCTGGCCTTTTAGTCATTTGTTATGGCCAGAAAGAGTGAGGTGCTGTGGATGCTGCTGATCACCACCAGTTCATGATCACTGTTTTATTGTTTTATTTGTTTTGTGCTCTTCCAACTGAGCATCACCAGCCCTGACATCCCCACTAGAGTGCTACAGAGACCCCAGACTAGTACTTCCTCTGCTGAACTCCTGTGTCTACTCTTTTGTGAAAATGGACTTTTTCCCGCCATCTAACCACTCAATAGAAAGTGACTCTTCTTCTCCTCTCTGCCTTGCCCTAAGTCCATGCATATTTTTGTCAAGACTTGTTGATTTTGTCACCAGCCTTTTCAAATTGGGCCTAATCTTCTCTATCTCCAGTAACATTTACTCCACTTATGACTTATGTGGTCTTTGCTGGACTCTTTCAGGAACCTCATGACTCATGCACTGTCCTCTTGCAGTGTCCCTCTGTTGACATCTTCTGGTTTTTTAGGTAACATGTTTTTACTGTTAGACGTTTCTAGAACTTTTCCAGGGAGCTCAGCATTAGCTTTCCCACTCCCCACGCATATTTTGTGTAGCACATAATTGTGCAGTGTTTCACATCTTAGTTTCTGTTTCTTTTTCCAACTGAACTTAGAAGGCCTTAAGAGAAGCACTTTATTTTGTACATTTTAAAATCCCTAGCACATGGAAAGTGCCCAGTTTATTTCCTAAATAAAAATGAGAAAACAAAAAGTGGATTTTGATATGTTGTGAAATATAAAAATTAGTGGTACATGTTTTGATAAAGTAGAAATTTGGAATACTTTCTTAGTTTTAAAAAGGACATTATACATATAGCATTTATATGAATATAAAAATAAATTTAACATTTTCCTGAGCATTTATTTTAAGAATTTCAAGGGCTGGGGGTGTATCTCAGTGGTTGAGTGTGAGGCCTAGCATGTGTGAGGCCCTGGATTCAATTCTGTCACCAACCAAATAATATAACGTAAAGAAACACAAACAAGGATAATTTTGTATCTAATTTTAGGATTCTTTCATTATAATAAATGCAGCAACACTATGCCTAATTCATAATATGCCTTTTATCTTTTGTTATAATTAATAATTTCAGTTTTCTTTTTAACTTGATTGTAACTTCATCTGTACCAGGTATTAATAACAACATACCATGAACTAGATAGCTTAAAAAGCAGAAATATATTGTACATAGTTCTGGAGGAAGGTTAAGTACAAGATCAAGGCACTGGTATATTTGGTGTCCAGTGAAGACCCGTCCCTGGTTCACATACTGCAATATTCTTCTGTGTCCTCACATGGTAGAAGTGGTGAACCAGCTCTCTGGGTCCTTTCACTGAACCCACTTATGAAGGCTCTTCCCTCATGACCTAATCACTCCCAAAGGCCAAACCTCCTAATGCCATCGTCTTGTCAATTGGGATTACAACACGTGACTTTGTTGATAGGGGATGCATAAACGTGATGTGACCAGAGCAGTTCATTAACTCTTGGAAGTAGTCAGGAAGAATGCTGCTCAGATGCCCAGTCTCAACTGGGCTCCAAAGTAAAATTGATCCACAGCATATATTTTAATCCTAACTAAATGAATAATTCATGTTAAAACAGGCAAAAATAAAACCTGATGTATGAAATAAATTAGAATAATTTATCTTATGGTATACAGTTTATATCATGGTACACAGATGAATACAAAACATCATCACATTTAGCATCTAAGATTTTGCTAGAACTCACTTTGTGATAATATAATTATGCATATGAAATTATTAATGCAAATTATTATTATAGCACACTTAGACTTATTGGTCAGACTTTCCTGGGTTTAGTATGTTTGTATAAATACAAGGCACAAATGTGAAAGCAAGAGCATAGAGCCATTTTTATATCTAATTTGAGATCAGTGCCTTTCAGTGGGGTGGAGTGAGAGAAGAGTGGGCAGTCAGGCTCACCCACCCTTTACCAGCATGTCAGAATCTCTGGGGGTCTTTTTCAGATGCTCATTGTCCTTGTCCCCAGTAGGAAGTACCAGGCATAATGTGGGCTTTTACTTGATGGGCATGTGCTATTCCTGAAGAATATTGAGGCAGCCTAGTGGGTACCATTAAAGGACAGAGTTGGTAGTTGAGTTGATTTCCGTTTCATGGTTTAAAAGTATCAAAATTAAAATGACTTATATTTTTAAATATTCAAAAAGAAGCACTTATTAGAAATCATTTTGGTGCCAAGGATTCTATCTTTGCTGTTAATTATTGCTGACCAATGAGTAAAAATACAAAAACAGCTATAGATATAATTGTGTGTTAGTGACAGAATACACACAAACATACACACACAATAAATGTGCATAAAATATGCATAAAAGATCCACTGCCTTACTTAGGAAGGTTTAATGACTCTGTAACTCACAGCCAAATAATGGCCTCTCTCCAAAAATGTTGTTTAACAAGAAATAAAAAATGCCAAAACTGGAGCAAGGTAGACCATCCCATTCCGTTTAGAAAGGCTGGGGTGTGTGGGTGAAGAAGCACCAGAACTATATCTGCATGTGTAACTAATAAGTAATACTTATCAGTTGGCATGCTCAACATTCAAAGCCAACTACACTTGTCAGTACAGAAAACTGAAGAGTGATCATAGGTCAGATTTTAATTTTTTTAATAGAGCAAAACTGTTCTTTGACCCTGGAAAATTTTGCTGAGTTGCTTACTGCATATAAAATTGTTGATGTGCGCAAAGTGCTGTCCATTTTTTTTTACTTCTCTTGCAAAATAATCGTAGTATGTATTAAATATAATACACCTTGGAATATACTTTAAACTTATCTTAATTTTAGATTATTGTCCTTGAGTGCTATTTCCCTCCTCCTAATAGATTCACTATGTGTTCCTGCACTATAAGTATTAGAGAAATAGGGGAATTTGACAAACACCTAGCTCAATATTGAATATCAGTAAGTAAAACTGTCTCAGGCTTACTCTGTTTCTGATTTAAAAAAAAATCATGTACTGTTATTCTTGTGAACAAATGTGGTAAAAGCCTGTTATAATAAGGCAAATAGAAGTCATAACCTTATTCCCTGAAGCCTGTGTTAAAGAATTTTCTGTCACATGAAAGAATATACAATAAATCACATATTTATTGAAAGAAAAATAGTAAAATATTGTGACACAGCATTGCTATAATATAAAAATCTATTAAAATATTCTGGAGGTTCTTATTAAAAATAGCATTGCTTCATTTATTCATTTCTTTATTGTTGAAGCAAACAACAGTTGCTAGTTAAAATTATGCTGCAGAGATTCTAATTTCTTCCTTGGGATGACTTTGACGATGTTTTAGTATTTAATGTACAGATCATTTTTATTAAATAGATTTACTGAGATGTAATTTTAGGTGATTAAGCACTTTAACTCTGGCAGGTGGATGTTATTTAGTGACAGTTGTTTGTATGACAGGTAGCTAATTTGAAGTCTACTTCCTTCCTGAAAGACCCTTCTTTGCCTGCTTTTCAAGCCATTGGGAGTCAGCTGTCTCCCCATCACTGGGTCTGTCTAATGTAGGGACGGATTTCATCTTCAGTCATAATGCCAATTTGCTATCACATAACTGACTCGCAGCACAATTATTTCTTGCCTATCTTGCAGCACAGGGATTGGCTTTCTGGGTTAAATATTACTCCCTGCACTGTTTTTGACATTGGCAGCAAGATGCCTGTTTTGAGAAGGGAGTGTAGTGAGATTCCATGATGTTGTCTTGGAGAAGTAAAGCTCTGTCCCCAGATGCCCCAAGATTCATTTAAGAAGCACTTGCAAGCCTGTCAAGGGTGAATTTGTTTTTAGTCATCCTGGATTGTATCTCCATTGTTTGACCCTACTGGCTTCCTCAGAAATGTTGTAGGTCCACTAAGTACTATATGGAATTTCTTCTTTTTGGGAAATATGTTATTACAAATTGTTAAGTTCTCATGTTTCAGTCTTCAGCTCTATTGTGATCCTATTATTTCTAGGGATTCTAATGTTTGGGGTTTTTTGTTGTTGTTGTTGTTTGGTTTTGTTTTTGTTTTTTAGGAGGCAGGGGCAACACAGGCCCTTTTATTGCCATAGTTATCTTATTTTTCACCTTGTCTTACAATGTTGTGTTTGTCCTAAAATAAAAGGACCATAGAACTCCAGGTGGGAAAAGCTTATTTTAAATGGGTCACATTGTTCTCCTTATTTTATGTCTAGTACTCTGTAAGTATTCAACATTTTATGCACATATAAATAACTAAGGCAAACAATTCCTACTAAGAAATTTTGAGGAGTGCTGATCACTTCCTTTGCTTTTTCTCTGTGACCAGCATCTGGAGTGGTTCTTTAACTTCAGCTTTTTAAATAAAATAAAAATGACTGACTTGGGGTGACTGACCCCCTAATATGTATGATGAAATATATATAGTTTATTTTCACAAATATTTAAAATAAATATATTTTGAAAATCAGAAAAAAATAGAAGTAATCATACTTTTAGTATTCATGAATCACAAGAAAATATATAGAAGATAACAAAAATAACCTGATATAATTTCATAGTTATAGATTTTTTCTACATATGTTTCAATAAATGGGTTTATTATTTGACACACTTTTTTGAATTGGGCATATTTTTAATCACTGTTTTCCATCCTACAGTATATGTACCATAACTGTAGTGCCCTATTATTTATTTGACATTTCTGTTTCTGACAAGTGTATGCAATTATAGAAATTATATACATCTATATGCATTTGAGTGAGGTATTCTCCTTAGGATACGTACAGGGAACTGAGATAGTATGGTAGAAGGGTATGATTTGTTTACCTAGTAGCTGAAAACATTGCTGGACTGATATCCATGAGCGTTGAACCACTGAGCTTTTATGTTACTACCCATGTCTCCACCATCTGCAAACATTAACTGCTTTCTGATGCTTTGATATTTTTGGAAAACATGATAGCAAAACATGATAGCTCAATTTTCATTTTTCTGCTTTGAGGGCTTCTGTGTATATCTATATACACACACAAAGTTTAATGGCCACATGCATTTGTCTTAATCATTTTTCTGTTGAGGTAGTAGTCTTTATTTTCTCATTTCCGAACTCCAATAATGTAACATTCCATTCTTAACCACTCTAGAGTCATACTTGTCAAAAAGCACCCAGAATAAGTTTTTTACTCATTCTTCTCTTCTTTTTCTCCTGTATTTCTTTCTACTGACTTATTTTTATATGCCAGGATCATTCTCTTTTATTCTAGCATTTACTTTTCAGTACTGTTTTCTTTGAATTTTTCTGTGTTTACACATTTCATTTTCCATGGAAGTATTAGCATCATTGCTGCATAGGCTGATACACCACACATACATGGTAGTTTCTTCCTCGCTGGCCAGCTCCTTCTCCCTGGGGAGTAGCATCAGCCCTTATCCAGAATGACTAGAGGAAGAGATTTTTAGTTAGACTGAAAATGTTCCTGTGTGTCCTAGATTGTTTTTGTCCTTCCTTTTTTGGTCAAGATAATTTGCTGCTAACTTTAAGTGTCCTTTGACCAATCCCAAAGAGTTTGAAATCTTTGCTTAGATATTGTTCAAAGTTTGATTAAATAATGAGTCAATGTTTTTTAAAAAATTGCAAGTGAAAGACTATTTCTCTCTTCTAGAGTGCTTTACAAAGTAGTTGGTCTTCACAGGTCATTAATGGTGTTGGGGGTTGATGCTGAGTATAGACATTGACATGCAGGCATATATCAAGACCACCATACAAAAGACCTGTTCAAAAATCATTAGTGTTATCCTCTGAGAATACTAAGGTACGCTGTTGAGGCAATCCACATATACTGACATTTATATCTACAAGTAGTGTTGTCCATATATTAAGTACTCTTCTAATCTATATCACTACCACTCCACCCTTTCTAAGGTCATTAAGATAATCACTCCTCCATATGCCCTGCCCTACTCCCCAGCCCTGGTCGAATGCTTCTCATTGTGCCTAGCAGAGAATGCAAGCTCAATATATACTTTCTGAATAGGGAGTACTATACCCCCACCTCTGCCTACCCTGGTCATGTTTATTCTATGAATGCACCAAAGAGATTCTGTCTGTTGAGACATTAGACCAACAGAGTTGGAGACTGAGGTCAGTTGCTAACATTAGTGCTAGAACCATGAGGTCAGGAAGTAGTAAGGAACAGTCTGGCGATGGCCCTATGAATGAACCCCATGCCAGTCGTGGTTGGCTCCGTAGGATTGAGTGGCAAATACTTAGAAAAGAAAGGCAAAGGAAAAATATATAAAGAGGACCAGCAAAAGGAAACAAAAGAAACAGAGAAAATGAAAGACAGGGAAAGGAGAAGAGAAGAGAGCAGGGGAGAAAGGAGAGAGAGCATGGGAGGTGAGTTTTGTATAGGGAAAGGGAAGATATTCTGGCTCTGCATGAGTGCTTCCCAGGGCACCAGCAGTGGTGGTTGAAGCAAATAGGAGGAGTAGCTGTGGGGCACCTGCTGATAGCATGCTGCTTCTCAGGGTGAAGTCCTCTCCCCTTCTATTCAAAGAGGAAGAGGTGGAGAAAAGGACCCAGGAGGCATTAGTTGCTGTAGAGAAAGTTAAAACCAAACAGCAGTTTGGAGTCACGCTTGACTCTTGCTGTACTTCTGTAGTGACTTTCACATTGGCCAGGTGCCAGGAATGCATTCATTTCTATTCAAAGCTTGTAAGAATATAAGCAATAGAGGTGGACTTAAGAAAATTGAGCAAAACGAAAACAAAATCAGGATTTGGCAATAGAATTATGATCTTTCATCATACATTATTTTCTGTGCGGTATAAATCTGTTTTTTTCCACTTCTGTTTTTTCTCCATTTGCCCCATAAATATGATTTTCTGTCCCATGTAGAAGAAACATATTCCCTCTGCTTACCCTATTTATATTAGCTATGATCTTTGTTATTTAATTTTATGATTAAGAGCCTATAAATGTATTCTCCCTGCCTTTCTCCTTTTACATTCGTTCCAGTGCACATACTGTTGTTTAAAAAAAATCGATATCAAAATCACCAATGACATTTTAATGAGGAAGACTCTTTGTTTTGACTAATCATCTTGTTCTGTCTCTATGGAGGATCAGAATTCTTTTTAAATAGTGTTTTCAAAAGAGAACAACATGCAAAATATCTTGTTCAATTAAGAAAAAAACTAGGTCATTTAAACAACTATGATCAGATAAAAGTACCAGAACCTATAACAATGACCCCATATCAGTAACAAATGTGGGCTTAAGTGAGCTCGTGTTTTGGTATCCATTTTTTCTGATTTTATCATCAAAATTAAGAGAAATTTATTTTTTTTCACAACTTAGAATTCAATCCGGTATAATAGTGTTTAGTTAAACCAAGACAAGATTTTAACTATTCCCTCAGTTAATAGGTGATTTAAAAAATAGCAATTTGATAGAGAATGTTGCTAAGAATTTTATTTAGATCCTGGTAATATATTACAACTAAGTAAAACACATAGGCATCTCCATTCACAGGTGCAACCACATGTACTCTCTTTCCTCCGGTGTATATTTGTGAAATTTTGATTAGACATTCTTTCCTGACTACAATGAAATGATTTCCAGTTTGTTTTATTATTGTAATATGTTTAGGGTGAACAGTAGCGGCAAATTCAAACTTCCTTACACTTATATGGAAAAAGCTTACTTTTAAATATTAGTTATAGATATCAATGGTTTGGAAATGTTAGGGAAACTAACAGAACACCCATAAAGAATTATTCACTCTTGATAAAATGTAAGTATAAAAAAAATTTAAGTGAGGCTAGTTGTCATTCTCGTAAGCCTAACACTGTGTCTTTTCACTTCTTTATTCTCTTTCTTTCTTTTTTTTTTGTTGTTGTTGTGCAAGGGATTGAAGCCAGAGTATTGCACATGGTAGGCAAGCTCCCAATCCTTGAGGCCATTTCATTATTAGAAACCAAGCAATTTCTTTCCTGCACCATTATATTTATATTGTTGAAATTCTGACTCGTTAATAAGTAAGGTTCTTTTTTTTTTTTTTTTTTTTAAGAGAGAGGGACAGTGTGTGTGAGAGAGAAAGACAGGATCAACTTTATTTAGTTTTTCACCTGGGTTTCCTTGCTCAGACACTTTGTTGTATACATGGTGCTGGAGTTTGGACCCACATACTCGCACATGCCAGGCATGCATCATAACCACTGAGCCACCGCTCCAGCCCCCAGTAAGGTTCTTTCATTGTGAAAATTATCTGAAGTGTGGTTCTACCTCCAAGGAGAAGAGCTCTGTTAAGCACTCTGAAATATGTCTTATTTTAAATGCTATATGCATATTAACATTGTTTAAGATATTTATTGTGATTATCAATTTTTAATCTTTAATGAGATAAATTTTTCAATTAGCCACATTTTTAGCTATACATTTTTAGAAAAACATCTAACCATGGTTTTTAAACATCATATAATTTATGTATATGTTGAAAATCATCTATAATGAATTTTAAATTAAACCTCTCAGACTAAAATTCTGCCTAGATTGGCTTCAGATTTATTCCCTAAAAGCTATAGGGAAAAAGTAGTATTTAACACTAGCTTTACCCATTGACAATCTCATGGAGATAGCCAGAACTTTGAAAGATGGTTTAGAACTTATGGTAAAGGTGTATTTGAAGAATGGAACTCTCATCTAAATATTCTTTGCCACTTACTGTTAATGCAGCATCAACAGTACATCTGGAGACATAGTCTACCAAAACAACTAGCCACCAGATCCTGGAGACTCCGTGGATTTATGCATTTCCTCCTGACTGAGGCTGGTGGTTAGGGTCATGTGGGATAGTAGTAGAGTACTCAGCCAGCAGAAAACTAGGTCGAGTCATAGCTTCATCACTTACTGTGTAATCTTACATAAATATTAGTTTCCGTATCTTTAGTTTTTGTTGCTGATGTCATTTGTGTGTGTTTGCATTAATAGAGATAACACTACATGTTTAACCAAATGCACAGGATTGTTTTTGAGAAGTTTAATCTTATAACGCCTTCTACTATGCAAGTATTTTTATTCCAAACTTACTATGATCCATGCTTTTTAACATTTTTACTTTTGGTATTTAGAATATATTTCAGGATATACTCCATTTTAAATATCAGGCAGATGACCTTAGGGGTCTTCTAGTTGTCTCATACATGTGTCCATACATAAAATACTCCTAGAACCAGAAGACCAGTCAACAAAGCAGCAATGTCTGTCTGTTCCATCACAACTCTCTCCCAGACCCTAAGGGTTTCAAATGAAGAATAAATACCTTGAGATACTTCTGAGATGGTGCTTTATTAAGAAAATCATGGCTGGGCTAAATTATGGAAACAACCCAGATGTTCTTCACTGAATAAATGGATCCAAAAACTGTGGTACATGTAGACCATGGAGTTTTGCTCAGCAATTAGAATCAATGATATTGCAGCCTTTGAAGGTAAATGGATGGCTATGGAAGAAATTATGCTGAGTGAAATAAGCATAACCCAGAGAAACAAGGGTTGAATGTCTTCACTCATCTGTGGAGGCTGGAGCTAGACACTGGCGATTGAGAAACAAGGTCTATTATCATGTTTTAAATCCTGATAAGGCGTAATGTCATACAACCTAAGGTGTTTGTAGAGATGTGTTAGGAAGGGGGGAGGGATAAGGGTAGGTAATTGGGGGGGGGGCTCTTGGGGATAAATCTAATTTTCAGAATATATTATATTATTTCATTAGAAGCTTGTTCAACAAATAAATTTCTGAATAAAATTTAAAAAAAAGAAAAAAGAAAATCATAGCTGGGATGTAGATCAGTGGTACAGTTTTTGTCTAGAATGTGCAAAGTCCTAGATTTTATCCCCAATACAATATTAAAAAAAAAAAGAAAATCTCACTCAAATTTCAAGGTCTTCAAAATGAAACATAAATGTTTATTTTAAAAGGTTTATGTGTGTGTGTGTGTGTGTGTGTGTGTGTGTATACTTGTTCACTATTTGAAACTATCTGCACTTAATGCTTTGGTGAAACAAAGATGAATAATTTTGCAAATTTTATTCTTATGTTTGGAAATTGGTGGGCTACAAATGACCAAGGTACACTCCCATTCTCAAGTAGCTTATTACACCTGAGAATGCAATATGTAAGCAATAAGGCTAAATGAAATAAGCAATGTGCTAAAACATGAGCATACTGTATAACTTATGAGTTAGGATATAATTAATTTAGGTTAATAAAATTGGCAAAGACTTTGTGAAAGTACCTGTGAGTAGGCTGTATCCTTAAAGATAAGCTGGATTTTCATAGGCAAAGAAACATGGGGATTTAAGACAAAAGTAACCACATAAGCATTATATTTTCAAAGTGCATGCTTATTCAAGCAGAATGCATGAACTATTCAGTGAGGTATAAAACTAAGTAAAGGTAGTCAAATTATGATAGATCCTGAATACCACTGTAAAAAATTTACATTCAATTCTATAAAGTCTTTAAAATGGTTTGTTGGAAAGATAGGAAAATAGAAGCAAGGAATTTACATTTGATTCTAGAAATCATTTTAAAATAGTTTGTCTGAAAGATAGAAATGGGAGGCTAAATGGTATCTGCATAGTCCCGGACCCTAATCACCAACTGATTATAAGAATTTCTGCCTATCCTAGATAGCTGAAACTCAACAGATCAAAGTCAAACTCATACCTTGAGCCTACCTATGTCTGTCACGAACAGCACCAGTGACTGCGACTTAGTTATGCAGTGAAGAAATTTGGGACTCAATTTTCTTCGTGTACTCTTGCATCTCATTGGCTGTCAGATTTTATTTTTTCCATCTATTTTCTAAATATCTGTGAAATGCATTTGCTCTTCTACACTGCCACCCCTACCAGATGTATTGTCTACCCTTTTCTACCTTTGGTTTTCTCAGACCGATGCCCAAGAGGGTATCATTTGGGTATCCTTGCTGCTTGTCTTTCTGGTGGGGAGGACATTGCCTATTGGGAGACACCAGCAGATTGATGGAATACTGGAGTCCTGTCTCCCTGCACTTCTGAAGGTGATCTTTCCATAGATAACTCACCAATGAAAGTTCTTAGCGGAATTTGGATTTCTACCAGAACCCTGAGTGATATCAACCCCTGTGCCAATTAGATTAGATGCTCTCAGAACTTGTGATTCTCCTGCCTTAGCCTCCCAAGTCATTAGAATTACAGATGTGCACCACCACGCTCAGCTGCTGACTATATTTTTACACTGTTTTGCAGAATTATTTTTTTCTCAGTATGACATTACAACAGTTTACAACAATAGGAAAATATTTATTATATAATGATAAAAATGCAACATCTGACATTATATAAAAATAATATCAGATTTGTGAAAATATGCAAATACCAAAGGAAGAGAGGAAGACACGACAGACTGTCCTACTCTGTGTGTTTGTATGCAGAAGGATATTTTACAGATTTCTTTCATGTCTTAAGAATATTACTAACCTCTTGTTTGTTTGGTTTTTTTTTTACCCAGATGCTTAGAATTCAAATACCCTAAATTAGGAAGTTTGAATTCAATTTGCAAAAAAAGATCCGATATTCAGTCTAAAAGGAAAAAATAAAAAGATCTTTTAGCTGGATTATTAGTGATAAGACTATCTTAAGAAGTGAGGTTGGAGTCTTTTTTAGATGCTCATAAATTATAATTTAGCTTAAAATTAAATAAATTACCCCAGTATTTTGTATGACCCTTTTCTTTCTCCTTTCAGAGGACAGATTTCTTTGGACCCCTTATCAGTTGCCAGGCTTACTAGTACATTTGATCAGCTCAATAATAAAAGCTAAAGGCTAGATTTATCAAACTGCTTCACATTTTAATAATTTAGATAAATTTTCTCTCCTATGACTTATCTAAATGTTCTAATATGCATCTATATAATTTTCTTACACCATTTAATTTGTTTCAAAAAGGAAGTCTTGTGTAACCTAAATTACAGGCATATTTAAATTGCCTCAAAAATTGAAATTCCAACTTGAATTTTGCTTGTCAGAATGTACCTTGTTAATGTTATTTGTGTCCTTACATATGGAAGATGGAAGATGGAATTATTCAGTCTTTGGAAATACTTTAAGTTCTAAAATGCCATTTTATATTTTTGCTGCAGTAGCCAAATTTAATGAATTGCTTCAAGGGAATCTTTATATGGTTTTTCTCCTCCATTTTGTTCTCCTCATTTCATTCTATTCCTCTTCTTTAATCATTAACTTCAATCCCCCTAGATTTATGATTTAACTGTCTGCTGGAGGATGCATTTATACAAAACATCATATTTTCAAATAACATATTTATTTAGACTATCAATGAAATATGATAAAGACATAGAAATTCCTTACTTTTATAGAGAAAACAACTTGGTTTAATCTAATGAAAATGTTTGAGATAAATGTGTTTATTCCAGTCTTTGATAGATCCAGTCTCAATTCTGTAATAAACAAGAGCATCATCTTAGCCCAGAGTACTATGTTCCTTTTTATGAACCTGCTATAGGAAAGTAAGTAAATTATACTTTATTATTTTCCCAGATGAAAAAAACCCCAGAAAATTATATCAATGCAATTTTAATCATATTCTTGAAAATAGCTGCTAATAAAATATAAAATCTGTAACTTTCAGCCCAACTGCAAAACATTTGCTATGTTTCTATATTTTATTTATCTGTGTACAGTGGCTATCATTAAGTATTCAAAATACTCAAGAAATCTGAAGTGTGTGTTGGTGGGGAGGATTATTTAATTATTTAATTAGTATTCTAAATAACATGTCTAAAGTTATCCAAATTAGTTTGATGGACTTCTGAAAATGATTTCCAATACTCCTTGGCTTTTAGGAAAACTGTTCTGTACCACCAAAGGTATGCTTTCTTTTCAAGTTTCAGGATCTACATGAAAAATAATACATAATTTATAAAAGCTGGTGGTTTTCAAACAGCTCAAGAGTGAAAAGAAGAGAATGAAATAAAAAGACTATGTGTAAACTGATCATTGGAAACAAGTGTATGAATACATTGCATTAAATATAAACTGCTTCTTTAATATTTTATGACCTTAATGAAACTCCTTTATATTTGTTTCTTATTCAAATGGAAATTAATATAGAATAAATAGTACTCTTATTTTTGCCATGTGGTAGGTTGGATTTTTTTAAATGCCAGGCTAATTAATTATTTATAGTTGATATCAAATTGAACAGTTGTTGCCCAAGTTAAGAATGCAGCCTCTTAAAACATGAATAGAAAATTTTGCTGTTTGTTGTTTTAATTGTTGGGAGGATATTTTGTTAAGATCAACATATATATATATATATTTTTTTTTTTTTTAAAGAGAGAGGGACAGTGAGAGAGAAAGAGAGAATTCATTTTATTTAGTTTTCATTTGGCTTTCATTGCTCTGACACCTCGTTGTGTATGTGGTGCTGGGGTTCTAACCTACGGACTTGTGCATGCAAGGCAAGCACTCTAACTGCTGAGCCTCCACTCCAGCCCCAAGATCAACATAATTTTAAACACTGTCATCTTATGGTCAGTTTTGCTGTCTTCAGATCCCTAACCCTTCTTTAAAGCAAATCTCATGCATCAGACCATTCATTTCATCTGAACTGCTTCAGTATGTCTGCAAGAAAAAAAGCCTTTTTAAAAACATAACCCACATGTAGGTATCAAACCTAAACACCATCCCAAATATCATTCATATTTTCAAATAACGAGGCAATGTTGAAATTTCCCTCTTACAAACACATATTTTCATAGTTGTTTTGTTGACGTCTCTTGCCTTTAGTGTCCTTCACTCAGTTTTTCACAATAGATACTCCTTTATATCACTAAAGATCAAATAAGGTAACTGCTGTCCCAAGCCCATGATGCTACTGTTCCTGCGAAAAGGCTATCTCCCAAGAGGTCCCAGGAAAAATACAAAATACTGAGGTCGATTTGCCGAGATCTAGATTCTGGACCTCAGACTTAAGAATTGAAAGCCTGATCCCTAAATTCATTTTGACTAAGCTTGGAATGCTGATGTCTGACAGCAGAGTGCCATTTTACAGTGCCAGTTATAAGGGCTCACTGTCCTGATAGTGTCATGTTATCCAGCTGGCTCATTTTCTCTTTGAAGCAATATATACACAGCCCCAATATACTTGAAGACCATAAAAATCAGAACAAGAAGAACTTCTGTGATGTTTAAAATGCATCTGACTCAGATGCCGTTACTAAACCTAGTGTACTGGCCCAGTATTTTGGAAAGATCAAGTTTATGCCTTTGGATACCTGCCCTCCCTTCTGGACAGTACTCAGATGAACATCTGCACTATTTGTATCTGTGATTCTGCTCTTAATTCCATGGCTTATCCACCAACTAACTGCCGTATTCTCATAGTGATACATCTCCTTTTTTGTTTCTCTCTCATTCATTTGGCTGTTGTCACATCTAGCACTCCCCATTCTCCTGCAGGACTTTGTACTCCACTGCTTAGATCCACTGTAAATTGACCTTGAATTCTTTTTTTTTTTTTTAAGAGAGAGAGACAGTGAGAGACAGAGAAAGAGAGAAACAACTTTATTTAGTTTTTCACATGGCCTTAGTTGCTCCAACACGTAGTTGTGTACATGGTGCTGGGGTTTGAACCGGGGTCCTTGTGCTTGCCAGGCAGGCGCCGAACCCGCTGAGCCACAGCTCCAGCCCCTGACCTTGAATTCTTAGAAGGAGTGTAAATTCTCTCATTCATAAGATGTGAGGTGATGTCTTATTCTCTAGGTACTAATGACACAAAAATTCTTAGAAATAACTGTTCCCTTAGTTTACTCATAATTTTTATAACCACTTATGCTGATTTCCAGTTCTATGAATGAATCACTTACAAAACTCCTCCCTGAAAGCAGACAGCATGTAAACACTGCATCCCCCCAAAATGAATTGAACATCTGATTGATATATGTTGACCATTCCTGCCTCAGAAGCAAGATATAACAGTAAATGCACTCAGGTTATATGAACTTGATTGTGGAAAGCTATAATTACAAAATGCACATTTTGTAAGAACAAATGTTTTAACTTTAATGCTCAGATTTTACATAGAAAGTTTTACAGAACTAAAATAAGTTTTGAAAAATTTCCACTTTTGAATTATCTCTTCTTAACGGTTTCTTCCTATATTTGAGTTAATTCTTTGTCATTATAATGCCATGCTAATACATATAATTAATGAAAATTAAAAAGCCAAAAAATAATATAATAATGATCTACTCTTTTGCAATATTTTTAACCCCCTGGTCAGAATTTTGAGTAGTTTTTTTTGGTTCAAATTAATGATTTAAAATAATAGGAGTAAGAATATATTTATTATACCCATAATAAGTTTTATTTTAAATATACCAGTTAAAATAATTAGTTACACTTATTATTATTTTGCTAAATTGAAAGGTTAATAGCAAGCTATTAAGAAATTAAGTAGAACAATGTATATTAATTTTAATATATGGTCTTTGGTCACTAAAAAAGAAGAAAGCCTCTGTTTTAGGAAGTTGCCTTTGTATCAACTCTGTACCCACTTGCTAACCTTGATTGATTATATAGTAACCAATATAGAAGTATAGAAATATAGTAATAATCAAATTTATGTTAGTTTTTACTTTAAATTTTAATCCCAAATCTCATAATATTTATCTGTAAAATTAGATAAGATATAAAATCATTTTAATTTTTAAAATATTAGTAATAGATTTTAGATACTTGTATTATTTAACTTTTCTATAAATTTAATTTTAATAAATAAAACTGAAAATGAAGTTTAAAAAGTCATAAATATAGCATTTTTATGCTTCATTCATAGTGAGATAATAGTACCTTGTATCCATCTACTACTCTAAACCTGTATGCCCTGAAATATTATTAAAGTATTAATTAGCATGTATGTTGTCATTAAAAAATTGTGAGTGTATCATGATTTCTCAGCAAAGTCTATGATTGCATTTGACTGACTATATAAACTTATCTTTCTCCTCCTGTTTTTACAGATACTTCTAGAATGTAGCTAAAATATGGCCTTAATTCTTTAGAATCAGCAGTTCAGGAAAAAAATCAGTGTTTCTAGTTCTGTAATGCTACATCAACATATATTTTATAAATTTTGAAATTAAACTTATTCTCTGATACATAAAAGCACAAAAATTGTGCATATTAATGGTGTATAATGTGATGTTTTTATACATGTATACATAATATAATCAGATTAGATTTATCTCTTTCAACATTCTTTCTTCTTTGTGGAGAAAACACTCAAAATCCTTTCTTGTAACTTTTTGAATGCACAGTAATACTCCCTATCTGTAGTTTCCCTACTATGTGATAGGCATACGATAGCTTCGGACTCCTAACTTCAACTTATTGCCCATCGATCAACCTTTCCCCATCCTCTCCCTACTTGCTTTAGCCTCTGGCCACCAACATTGTACTCACCTTCAATGAGGGTCAACTTTTGTTAGATTCCACATATGTGTGAAATCATGTGGTGCATGTCTTTTTGTGCCTGACTTATTTCACTTAACATAATTATCTCATTTCCATCCATTTTATTGCAAATGACAGGTTAGCATTCTTTTTATGGCTGAGTAGTATTCCATTGTGTGTATGCACCATATTTTCTTCATACATTTTCAGTTGATAGATGCTTAAGTATTCACATTTCTTACTATTTTGAATAGTGCTGCCATGAACATAGTTATGCAGCTTTCTCTTTGACACAATGAATTCATTTTCCTGTGAATGCATACTTGATAGTGGGATTACTGCATTATATGGTAGTTCCAATTTTAATTTTTTGAGAAACCACCATTTAACAATGGCTGTAAAAATTTACTTTCCAACGATAGTGTGTATGAGTTTCTTTTTCTCCACACCCTCAAAATTAATAGTTATCTTTAGTCTTTTTGATAATAGCAATTTCTCCTGGGATGAGTTGATAACTCGTAGTGGTTTTGATTTGTGCTCCTCTAATCATTAGGGATGTTAAATATTTTTCATATACCTATTGGCCATGTGTATGCCTTCTTTTGAAAAATGATTATTTCATTCTGTTGACCATTTTTTCTTCTTGTTTTGTTTATTGTACGTGGAATTGAATAATCTACCATTGATATACATCCCCAGCTCTCTACTGACAATTTTTAAATCAAGTTGCCTTTTTGCTATTGAGTTTTTGGAGTTCCTTACCTAGTCTGAATGCTGACCCCTTGCCAGGTGTATACTTTGCAAATATTTTCTCCCATTCCTTATGTTCTCTCTTTGCACTGATTGTTTCCTTTGCTGTGCAAAAGCTTTTTAGTTTGATGTATTGTAATTTGTTTACATTTGCTTTTTCTTGTACTTTTGGGTTTTGTCCAAAGATTCTTGCCCTTTCCACTGTTCTGAAGTATTTGCCCTCTTGTTTTCTTGTAGTGGTTTCAATATTTGGGCTCTTAGATTTAAGTCTTTTATCCATTTTGATTTATTTTGAAGCTAGTGAAGAAGCAATTTTTATTTTAAAGAGTGTATCTGTGATACTCCTAGAGTTGTGTCTTGCCCAAAGTTAGGGGCATTTTAATTGTTACCTGGTTGGACAGAATCTGCTTTGGTGCCCCCTACTCTCCTTTCCAGCCTCTCAGACTGTTCTACAGTCACACAGCTTGACCATCCTAATGCCAGAGAAGTTGGGGCTCTTGAGTTCGGTTTTTCCCAACAGTACCTACTTTGTCTAGGCCCTCTGATACCTTGGCTTTTGGGACACTTACCAGAGCCAACTTTTAGTAAAAGTCACTTTTGAGGAAGTATTTGGAAAACAAGAACATGTAAGAATATAGAATTGCTGAAATTAGTAGAAAAACTTACTCATCTGTAGTTGCACTTAAGCCTGTTTTTCTTTCCTCTCAATTTCATGTTAGACTTCTTCACAGGACTAAAAGTTTTTAATAGCAAAATATACCTATTTGGACAGTACTGGTAAAATTTTACTTAAATAGAACAAAAATAAAATCATGTTTCATTTTTGAAGACTTTATTTTTAAGTATTGTTGGTCACATAATATCATGTGAAGAATGTAGGAAATAATAGCAGATTCTCTTCTGAGTGTCCATACATATATGTATCAGTTTTATAAATTAGGGCTACTGCCATAATAGCCCAAACATTCCCTTTTATATCTTCTGTTGACTTGCATTATACTACCATAAGTTTTCCCTCTACTTTCACCAAGTGGTGATCAGATTTCTGCAAGCCATGTACAATGTACCTTGTAATCTGATTGTTAAAGAATAGTGAAAGCTGGTTATTTACATTAACTAGATAATTTGGCTTATAGATATCAAGACTTGATTGTAGCCCCCTGGTAATATGTCAGTGTGGATTTTGAATAATAAGCCCTGAACATGTCTTGGACAAACAATTTCTCATGGTTTAATATATAAAAATGAAGCTTTGTAATATACTTTCATGATAGAGTTTGAAATCGTATTATTCATATTATTTTAGCCATTACTATCAGTCATGAATTAATAGTTACTGCAGTGTTGAATTCCAGAGGCTGGTACATGTGATATCTTTGGTTTAATTAATTTATTATATACAGAGCTGTTTCGTTGACTTTTCCAAGATAACTCTTTATTTGAAGAGTTATTTATATGAAGTCCAAATGAGCTGATAGATAGTTACAGCTATTAGGTCTTAGGCTGCAGAAGAATTGGGGCCAAAGACACTTATTCTTCATCTCAGCTTATTTTTTATTTTTTGAAACCCATTTAGCACATTATTTTTGACAGGTTTTTATAGACTTAGAAATATATATTCCTTAAGTGATCATTTTCCTTTTTCTATTACTCATTTCTTAAAAGTTTTCCAGTTGTGTTCAATTTAGTTATAAATACAGTATTACAGAGCTCCATTAATCTTTTTTTATTTGAAATTCCTATTTTTCTTCTGATAAAAATAATAAATTCACCTGTCTCTCTTCAATTACCAACAAAGTCTGAATCCCTTCAAATGAAGTATAAAAGTATAACAATTCCTTTTTGAGGGTGATAATGACCATTGTGTGTACATAACATTAACCCAAGGTACACCTATATTTCATTAAGTATCTAGGTCATACAAAAACATATTGCTAAAAGCTTTATATCCTAATAGATTACAAAAGCAAAAGCAATGTAAGATTTAAAAATAAAATATAGAAGACAATGAAGCATATTTCTAAGGAAATGCAAGAATTCAACATCAATACTAAATTGAACATTTTCTGTCAAATTTGTTATAAAGTTTCAGGTGTATGTGTGTGAGTGTGTGGGGGGGGGGGATCAAACCCAAGACCTTGCTTCTGTTCATTTTTCTTTTCACCAGTTTCTACCACACATTTTTTTTATTTCAGTGTATGAACATTATAGTGAAAGTCACTAGATTTCAGAATCTCTTCAGTCATAGATATTTTCATTTTGCATATTATTACTGGACACATTTTCCAAAGACACTGTTTTGGCCATATGCTCTCTTTGTAGAATTTATATTATTTTACAGATCAAATCTAAACATGTATCATATTTTCAACATCTTTGATAACCTATAAAGCAATTCTCTAACTACATTTATGTCACACTCATAAGCATGATCGTTATATTTTGGTTTAACTTTAGTGAATTCAGTACACATGTGTTAAAACATTATCATCATCTCCATTCTCATCTTTGCCTCTGTCTTTGGAATGCTAGTCTTCCAGCTTAGATGGCTAAAAATAATCTCTATTCATAATTTAAAGTTTATCCTTGAAGCCCTGCTGTGTCCTTCTCCTGTGCATCCACTCCTAACAACCATTCACATACAGACTGAATTTTTAAATGTAATACTGTACTGTGAGAAAAATAAGTAAAAACCAATGTCCTTGAATCAGGTTCTCTGAAACTACAAAAAATGTCATATTTTGTTCAAATCTTAAAAATGATTCAGGGTATCTTTTTAAAATTTTTCTGTCTGATGGTAAATGGACTTAGTTATTAACTTTTTCAATTTATAAGGCCATAAAATAAGAATATAGAATCAAGAGAAGAATTGAAGGAGTGTATAATATGAAACTTTAATGAAAACACTTAACATAACTGGTTTTTGTATTGGTGTGTAACTAGGATGCACCTTTCGAAAGCATTATGCTAATCAGGCATATACTTTTTCTTTAATTACATATAGTCATTATGGTAATATTTACCACACAGCATAATTTAAATAAGTAGCTGGGCAAGTAATGATTTTAGATCAGGCTTGGAATGTATAATTGCTAATCATTACTCTTTTCCCAGAATGCAATGCTCTGTAAAGAAGAGCTACATTTTGACTTGTATAGCACAGCTGAAACATTCTATATCTCTTATGTAGCTTTTCAACAAGTTGAGTGAAGATACAAGAAAAAGAAGCCCTGAGATCAACCTGGCTTGATTGGCCTTTGATAAACTTATTGAAGATGTACAACCTAAATCTCTTGGATGCTGATTTAGTGTATTATCTGTCACACAAGGAGGACTGTCATTTGTTTTACCTTTCGTGTGGTGGAATCATCCATTAACTGAGTGACTTCAGTTACCTTTTTTTGCAAGCAAAATCCTTTACGTATGTTGGTGATGTTTTTTTCTGTCCCAAAGTCTTTAAAAAATTTGTTATAAATTAAAAAACTCTTAAATATACCAATTAAAAGAATACCACATTCTATAGTAATCTTCTTTGTTTTAAAAAATTCTCTCTAATAAAAAGAAACTAGTGCCAAATTGCACTAAGCATATATTTCTAAAAGTTGTTTTGTAAAACAAAATTTTTTCTTTACTCTATCTTGATGCCCATATATCATCACACTACTCATTAATGCATAGTAAATACATAAAGTTAATAACTATAAATGTGCTTTGAAGACTTCAAATATTTGGCATTGTTCAGAATATTTTTAAAGACACAGGTGGTTTTCATTAGCTTCTCCCTTCTTGTGTTTCACACCAATTCATAAATAAGAAAGAAATGAGAGACACCACTAGCATGGTAGAAATTTTTCTTCCTATAGACAGTCTGACTGAAATAAATTTCCTAGGTAGTTTGAAGAGTATCATCAACTGGTTTAAGCATGCTCCAATGTTTTGTTTAAACATAGTATTAGAGTAAATAAATATGATTTCATATTATCCATGACTCGATCGTCTTCTAACATATCCCTGATGTATTCATTACATTATTGTGACTAGGTTGCAATATTCCTGTTCCCAAATTATTCCATTTCCTTTCATTTTTTGACAGTTTTTGACCCTACTTCCTGTTACTCTTTTTGACACTTCTTTTACCCCATTTCCTGGCAATTTAAATTTGCATGTAAGCGATCTTCCTATGGACAACCTACTTGTCCTCTCTTCATGATCTTTTCCTAACCTATCTCAGCCATCAACCACCAGCCATATCCTTGAAGGTATGATGGGCTATAGCACACAGATCCTCCCCAACCCAATTCATATATCCCCATCTGACAATCCCTTCTGCTTGTATTTCCAACTTTCGTACTCTTTTGTATGCTTGTACAAACATTTTTGGCTTTTTAACCTTTATATTATGGAAAATTTCAAAAGTATAATAATACAAAGAGAGTTTATATACACTGAACCATTCTTTATGAATTCATGGGTAATTTAGTTTAGTCTATTTTAATGTGAAGTAAATACAGGTCAAGATTTTTTCCTCTGTAGCTACATTAACTTTTATATTCAAAAGATAAGATACAACCTAACTATGTATAGTTCCTTAACATCTACCTATCCTGTGACCCCAGAAGGACCTCCAACTCATTGGTCCTATCCCCGTTTCTCTGCCTCTCACATTCATGACAACCTCTTTCCTCTACACACAGCCCAAATCCCATGGTTGGTCATTGCAGCCTCTCTTCCTTATGCTTACTTTCAATCTCTCTACCCTTTCTCAGTTTGTTATACTCCATAGCAGGAACACAGCCATTGTTAAATCAGACTCTATGACAACTCCATGCCTGCACCCTTGCAGCTGAACAGGGTTGGAGAATAAGTCACAATCATCAACTCATTCCATAAGACATTTCTCACCTGGTGAGTCCATATACCAACCAGTGATCAGATTATATTCTTTTTTTTTTTAAAGAGAAAGGGAAAGTGAGACAGAGAAAGAGAGAAACAACTTTATTTAGTTTTTCACATGGCCTTAGTTCCTCCAACACTTAGATGTGTATGTGGTGCTGGGGTTTGAACCTGGGTCCTCGGACTTGCCAGGCAAGTGCCGAAACTGCTGAGCCATCGCTCCAGCCCCAGATTATATTCTCTTAATCCATCTCCTTTCACATCATTCTAGATGACTCCTCGGTGCCCTTTCCTCAAACTTCTAAAATGTCTTCCTAAAGCTTCACTCTCAGTTGAGGACCTTATTTTCCACCTCATCAAGAAAATCCAACTTCCCCAGTATCCCTTACCACATCCTTTCTCCTAGCAGCTGTGGCAAGGTTTTTGGTGGCCTTTGGGTTTTCGTATGAGTTGATGATTTGCTGGTCTGTACGCTGGATGCTCTAATCCCTTTAGTTTGCAGTAGCTTCTATGCCTCACTGCCCACTCATGCTCCAAGACCTTACCCAGAAATTCTCCCCTTCCCCACCTCTCCTCCCACCTTATCTTGCATCGTTAATTTTTACCCTTTTCCACAGCATTTTAGTAGCATAGAAATGTAATACCTTTCACCTTTAAAACAAGTGCAACTTCTCTTGACCCTTCTTGACCTGTACTACTGCTCCATGTCTCTGCTTCCTGTTGTAGCCCAGTTGCACAAAATATGGCTGTCTATTGCAGTTGTATCCAGTGTCTGTTTTCTCGATTTTTCCCAAACACCTTCTAATAAGCCTTTTGCTATTAACTTCTTTTAGATCTGCAAGTGGCCTGACACTTTCAGGCCACTCAGCCTTCACACTTTGCTTGGATTCCAGGATGCCGCCTCCACCGTTACTTTTGGTCTTCACTGTCCCCTTCCTGCTGCAGTTGCCCCAGTTGTCCTGTTTTCAACTGTGTTCCCACTGAGGGCTCTGTGATCACTTCTTTATTTCTTTCCCACCCTCCCTTTGCTGCTTCTTGAAGTGCCCTAGTAGAAGCCCTGACTCCCTCTTCCTGGAGCGTGCTTCATCAAGACGTCCACATGGCTAAGTTCAATTCCATTAAACAAGCCACTGCCTCGAGGAGACCTGCCCTGAAACCCCTCATTCCTCTTCCTCAATCTCCAGGAACCCTTATCCTGCCCTTTTCTCCTAGAAAACTCATCATTTATAATTTATTACCTAATTTACTTATTTATTTTTTATTACTTACCATATCTTTCCTCAAGAGAATATTACCCGTACAAGGGTGGGGATTTTGTTGTCTTTTCTGCCACATTGTAAGTGGTCAGTAAATACGCCTGGCACACAGCAGAGGCTGGTTCTTCAGGATGTTACCCTTCCTAATCATATTGACTTCTTTCATTCACTCTTGTTCTTTTGCTGATTCTGCCTGCTAAACTAATTTTGGGCACATATATTTAATTTCCAGGACTTCAAGTTCCCTTGTACTTTTCCTTTTTCCAGTTTTCATTCTTTCCTAGACATTTTTCTATTTCTAGAAGACTTTTTACTCTATTCCACTCGTCTAAGACCTTTATTCTTAAAAACTAGTTCTGGAAACCCCACCTTTTCCTGGAAATGTTTCCCAAGAAAAATTATAAAACTGATTTCTACCTTGTCTCCTCCACCTGTCCCGTAGGAACCTGGCAGTCTATAATTTGGATTTATTCTTCACTCAAAATCCTACTGAAATATGGATTCCCATTAACTTAAACTAATATTAAAAGTAATTAGGGTAACAAATCTGCATATATGCTTTTGCTTTAGTATTTTTTTCTGTTTTAGATAATGGCACAAATATTTGTATATGCAATCATGTATGTACACACATGTATTTAATTGTTTTCTGGTTTCAGTTTTTACTGAAAGTAAGCAATTTCTTAATCTTTATTATGTGTCTGAAATCATTTCCCATCCTTTCTTTAACAGGTCATTGCTTTAGTGATGGATATGTTTACAGATGTGGACATTTTCAAAGAAATAGTGGAGGCCTCGACTCGAGGGATATCTGTGTACATTTTACTTGATGAGTCCAATTTTAATCATTTTCTAAGCATGACTGAAAAGCAGGGTTGTCAAATTCAACGTCTCAGGGTAAGAATTTCATTTTTTCTCAAGTATTTATTTTAAGGCATGTTAAGGCGGATTACTCCAAAAGGAAAAAAAAAAATGTTGTGTGCTTAAATGATGCAGTGATGACCACGGAAAGACCTCTTGGTGCTTTTCAGATTGCGACTGAATACACACATCCTGATATAAAGCTTTTCAGTGTTAACTTTGCTACCAGGCATATTGAATGCTTCAGTTTTGCGGATACAACCCTCAATCTGCTGACAACAGAGCATCTATGATTCAGCATGTATTGCTTGTCAAAATCATTTGGCATCGAATTCTCAGTTATGTTTGACTTTTGAAAGGAAGACAGATTTTAATTTATTTTATCTTCATGATGCTGTAAATCCAAAGGATTTCTCACAGTAGGATCCTAAGTGATTTATGAAATCATGCTCTGTAAATATAAAGCAGTATGCATCTCTTCTTTAAGCTATGTTGAAATATATTTTTCAAGTAATTATTTTTCTTGAGTAATTTTTAAAAAATTTTCCCAAAATTTTTTATGTGTTTTAAAAGTTTACTTCAAGTAAATGCTTTTCAGTATTAAGGTTTTATATTGATATGTATTTGGCTTTTCAAAATATCTCCTTTCTAGTCATAATTTTAACTTTATATTTACATATAATTCTAGAATATCCGAGTGCGGACAGTAAAAGGCCAAGATTATCTTTCAAAAACGGGGGCAAAATTCCACGGAAAAATGGAACAGAAATTTTTGTTAGTTGACTGCCAGAAAGTGATGTATGGTTCTTACAGGTAAGCATGTTGTGTTTGTTTTCAGCATTATCAATCATTTAAATAATTTATTAGTTTCAAATTTCAATACAATCGACTTAGCTCATTCTTAATAAGAAGAAAGGAACACCTGCATGGAAGCCTGGAGACCATGTTTCAGTTTTGGGCCTGCCTCTGAAGACCTTAGGCAAATTTCATTCTCCCTGGAGCTTCAGGTTCTTCATCTAGAAAGTGAGGTTGACTAATATCATTGATTCCTTACAACTCTACAATACTGCAGGTGGATTTTCTCCTGCAAAAACATTATATAGTGTAGATTAAATAATAATCGCTCATAGAAACGGGAGCTCTTCACTGCTTGGATGAGACTGTTGAGTAGATTTTTCTTATTTTAGTGTTATTCAGATTCTGATCAAACCAGAACTACAGCCCAATCTAGGTCAGGCTGATCCAGAGTATAAGCACTATTTAACACTCCCTTACAAATCCTGCTATCAGTCCTGTATGAAATACAGGGTGAGGCTGTATAAACAAGCAGATAAAAGGACCTGCAAACATCTGTTTGGTGCGGGGTCACTAAGGCAGTGCAGATGCATTGTTGAAGACAGGGTAAGACCCTAGAAGAGGTGAGGATATAAATAGAACACTGAGAGGGGACTCCCTGGTCTCTTTCCTTAAAAATTTAAAAGGTCCCTGAGAAGGAGTTACCACACTGAAATGAATGGCCTTAAGCAAGTTTCTTAATTTGGTTGCTCAGCTGTAAAATGAGGATATTCATAGAACTTACCTCATGACATTGTTATGAGGATTAATTGAGTTAATGCATTCTACAACCCTAATCTTAGCTATTATTTTAGGACTTTAACTGCTATTTTCTGCTACCATTTCCTTTAAGCTCAGGGATTATTATTATTATTATTATTATTATTGCTTTTTGGAGTTCCAAGTGAAAACTAATTAAGAGCAGAAAATGCAATTAATGCTTAAAGAATATTGTTTGTATATATATATTTATTCAGATCCACTTAGTTTTAGAGAATTTTTAATTAAAATTGAGAGCTGCTTTAATTCGTTGAATGGTGTTTCTTATTTAAGCTGATAATAATGATTTGTGTTTTTAATATTAACTTGACTTTTAAGACTGTCTTCAGTAGTAAACGTACCTCAACTTTGTTTTGCTGCCACTAGGTATTAATAGGTGTTAAGTGTTGGGATAACTAGCTGAGCTGCTTTAGATTGATGTGGGAAGAAACAGGTAATTGCAATCACCAAAATTAATACAAAGCAAAAGCTATCTGTCTTATAGGTCAAAGGCATAGCTGGAAGTGAATATGGAATTCCTAGGAACACAGACGATAACAATTCATCAAAACTTTTTTCTAACAACTCTATTCTCTTTGTTATTTGAAGCTCATTTTAATTCTTTAAAATTTGGTGGTTGTCAGCTATTCTTGTTTTTCATAAAAGAGTATCAAAGACCTTTCTTATTGCTAACAATATTCTCATGGGATCTGTTGGAATAGTTAAGAACTAGTTTGATTAAAAAGAAAAAATATTTCCTTTAGCTTAAAAACAGCCAAGTGCCGCCTTTAATTCAATATTCTTTATCATGGGATGTCCTTAGGTTCTAAACTCCCAGCATTTCTGGAGAGGCCTGGAATTTGTATTCATCACAATCACAGGTCCATCATATAACAGCTCACACATCATGATGCTTGTTTGATCAGGATAACACAACAGGCTTTTTGCCGTAATGTGATACTAACAATGATGAGATAGATAAAACACTTACATACTTTTTAATGTGTATAATGTCTTAAATTTGATGACCCATTTGAAATTCTCACATAAAACTCTGAAAGATATTTATTTAGTAAAGTATTTTCCACAAATTGAACCAAGAAAAGTTTTTGTAAGTTTCTATTTTTTAAATCTTATCATTTCTGTAAAAGTTACTTCTTAAAGACTTTCACTGAAGTTGGTGTCTCTCCAGTGCCGTTTTTGATCAGACATGGAGATTATCACATTTGAGATTCATGCTGCAACCAATATACTGTCACTGCTTAAACACCCCATGAATTTTACTTTTTAATGCCCTGCCAGAAACCCAGAGTTTTTTAAATCCACTTTGTGGTATATGAATTCATAGCCACACTTCCAACTTCATGACTAATACATGCCAGTGTGTGTCTGGTGGCTGTGGGAATGATTTTTTACCCACATTATATCTTTACATATTTTTAAAAGTTAAATATTACTAAAAGATGTCCAGTACAAACCATTATTTCTTTTGCTTCATCTCTAGTCAGTCTTGATCCTAATCCTCAAATATAATTATTCAGTTCTTTAGTTCTTCTGGTCTATTCCATTCTTTAAACAGTGTGAGTTTACTATTATTTCTTAATATGTCAATTTCAGTTATTGGCTTTTGGATTTTCATTACAGTAATTTAAGAATATTTCCCATATATCCTCATCCACTTTCCTTTCTTTTCTCTAGTTTCTCAGTATAGTTTTGTTTTATTTTTTTTAAAGAGAGAGGGACAGTGAGAGAGAGAGAATTCATTTTATTTAGTTTTCATTTGGCTTTCATTGCTCTGACACCTCGTTGTGTATGTGGTGCTGTAGTTTGAACTCACATACTTGCGCATGCCAGGAAAGCACCCTAACCGCTGAGCCACCACTCCAGCCCCTTAATATAGTATTATCACAAGTTTGTGGCAAAATGACAAGCCCAAGTTTACATTTTTGAAATTCTGTCAAAATCCATCATTCCTGAACCATGGAATGATTTATAATATATGTCTAACAAAGTTAATAATGACCATTTTATTTTTTCTTTATTCATTGTTCTGATTTTCTATTTATCTATAGCTATTTTTACCACTTGACTATACCAGATTTTGCATCAAGTGAATAACTTTTCCAAATATTTATCAGCTGACAACAATCTGTGCTGTTCAGCTGGCTTACCAGGTCCTTAAATCAGGAGCATAACTGGAACCCTGGCGTATCCCATAATCCTGGGTGGTTTGATCCTGATTTCTTATATCCCATTTTTCCTTATATTTCCATGTTTCTACTTTTCTCCTAAGTTTTCCCAAGAACATTTTAATCCCCCAAATGTGTAATTCTGGGTGATTTAATGCTTAGCTTGAGATGGAATTCATGGCTGAATCGTTTTTGTCCAAATTTGGAAGATGTTATCTTGTAATCAAAGTTACTGTTGAGAAGTCTCTACAATTATTATTCCCTTTTTTTTTTCATGTAAATCTTTTCCTTTTTTTCCTTGCTTGAAGTTCTAGGACTTTTATCCCTCACCTCCATTAGTTTGTTCTAATCTATGTCTGTTCTTCTTTTTTCTGGTTTGTTGAGGTATGAATTTAAGTTGCTGATTTTAGCTCTTTCTGCATTTTGAATGAAAATATCTAATTTCCCTCTTGGAGATATTCTCACTGCATTCCATAAATTTTAATTTGCTGCATTTTCATTTCCCCAAGGTGTTTTCTGATCTCTCTTGTGACATTTTCTTTTTAACCATTTGTTGTTCAAAACTGTGTTAATGTACAAATGTATGCAAATTTTCCCATTTTCTTGTGCTATTGATTTCTAGTTTTATTCCATTGTAATTAGAAAAGATACTTTGCAGGATTCAAATCTTCCTTATATTGTTAGACTTGTGTTTTATTTACATGTGGCCTATCATGGAGAATAGTCTATGTGAATTTGAGAATAATATATATTCTCCTTTTGTCGAGAGTTTTATATGTGTCTGTTGGTCCATAATATTGAATAAGTTGTCTGTTTTTGTATTGATCTTCTCTCGTTCTATCCATTTTGAATGTGGCTACTAATATTGTATTGCTCACTATTTTTTCTTCAATTTTGTCAAAGTTTGCTTCTGAATGAGGGATGATAAAGCTGATTAGAAGTTGGGTAGGAAATGCTTATCAACAGTTGAATTTTCAAGTGAGTGGCTGGGGTTCTGGCAATTTTATAGGATTCCCACATGTCAATATGAATAGCTGGTCTGGGGCTGTTTAGGATTTCCTGAGAATAATCTCTCCCTGATTGTTTAGTATAAGGAAACAATTTGGAGGTGATGTGGTCCCAGGCACAGGAGTTCTAGAAGGAAAGGGGAGGAGACATAAGGGTCTGATAATTCTTATTGTCAGCTTCAGCTTCATCTCATCTTGTGCTGTTTAAAGATCCTGAGTTAAGATCTTCTCTGGGTTGGTTTCTGCTGACTTGAACCTTAGGTTTCCTGAAAAGGATGGAAAGAAATGCTGAAAGGGAGAGGGAACGGAATGGAACCTATAGATGTAACTATTCCTCATAGAGACTTACGATGGATCCCATTTCCCTGTTTTGTGGCCTTAATAACCATCTACTCTGTTTTATGTTGCTATAACTGAATGCCACAGACTGCGTAATTTATAGAGAAAATAAACTTTTGTCTTACTGTCCTCAAGGCTGTGAAGTTCAAGTTCAAGAGACTGCATCGAGTGAGAGCATTCCCACTAATGGGGATTTTCCAAAGTCCAAGTTGGTACAGGGTATCACATGGTGTGAAACTTGATACTTTGAGTTTTAATGCCTGCTCATATAAAACCACTAATTACATCTTGGGGATCCCACCCTGATGACCTTATCTAATCCTAATTACCTTTCAAAAGTACTGCCTCCATATATCATTAGCATATGACTTTGGGGATTAAGTTCCCAGCACATGAATTCTGAAGGTCACACTCAAACCATAGCACTTACCTGCCATCTGTTGTACCCTTGAATCCATAAATTTCATACTCAACTTACACCAATTTCCTCTGAATTGTCAGCTTCCACTTCTACATTAGATTGCTCTCTCTAAAAATATGTTGAGGGGCTGGAGTTGTAGCTTAGCATTGGAGCTCTTGCCTAGTATGTGTCAAGTTCAAACCCCAGTACCGTATACACAACTAAGTGTTGGAGAAACAAAGGCCAAATGAAAAAGCTAAATCTGATCCCCCCCCGGCTCTAAAAAAAATAAAAATTAAATATATATTGAATATTTCCACCTGCTCTCTGTTCCTTTTGCTGTCTTCCTAGTAGTATAAACAGAAGAAAAATAAACATGTATGATAAACCCAATTTAACTTAAACCTTTTAACTTTCCACCAACATAAGCAACTCTGCCTTTGATATTCTGTGGCTTAGAAAATAACAATCCGTTTATATTATCATGTGCGTATTTCTAACAAATATTTTGAAGTGTCTACAATGTGCCAAGCACCATTCTTAACCCCTGGGATTCTTGTCCTCAATAAGGTATGCAAGGACCTTATTGAGAGAATTTTTATTTTAGTGAACAAGGAAGACTGATGATTAACAAAGGGAAAACACAATAAAATGCCAGATAGTGACAAGGGGAACTGGAGGATTTAGACTCGAGAAATATGACGAAGCATAATCAGATGGATACTTCGAATAGAGTGACTACAAATCAGTCAGTCAGGGACTATCAGAAGGAAAAAGGGTATTGCAGAGGAAATAGTAACAACAGATTTTCTGTGGCAGATTATCTGGTGGACAGACAGGAGGCCAATGTGTCAGGAAAAACTTCTGTATGGAGAGAGCTATCCAAGGTAGAAAAGCAGACAGGGAAGGTATTCTCTTATGCAGATAAAGAGTTTGAATTTCATTTTACATAAAATGGAAAATTCAGGGCTAGAGTGGTGGCTTGGCAGTTACCGCACTTGCCCAGCAAGCGCAAGTACGTGAGTTCAAACCCCAGCACCACTTGCACAACTAAGTGTCAGAGCAACAAAGGACAGATGAAAAACTAAATTTAAAAAATTGATTCTGTCTCTCTCTCAAACACACACTGTCCCTCTCTCTTAAAATAAAAAATAAAAAACAAACAAAATGGAAAATTCTTTCTAGAAATGTGACATGACTCAATTTATATTTTGAATAGATCACTTCTGCTCCTGTGTTAGTTGAAAATTAAGCAAATGAAGATGAGCCGAACTATCTGATGATACTTCAGACTAGGATCATAGGAAATGGGAGAGATCTGTGAGAGGTTTAGGAATCAGAATCACCAGGACTGTTTTATTCCTCTTGGTTCTGGAAAAGAGTATTGAGAGGCTACTCCTGTTTACTATATTGATCACCTGAAAGGATGATTGAGCCACTAACTTAAAAAAAGTAGGACTGGGAGGAAACGAGTTGTGGGAAGAAGAGTGTTGGGTGAGGATCTATGATATCTTAGTTTTGTAAAGCCCATTAAAGTTGCAAGTATAGCTTGGACATTAGCTCCAGAGATAACGAGGAGGTCAGCACTGACAATACAGATCTTGGTAACATTTAGACAATAGAGTTCACTTACAATGACAGAGGAGCACAGGAATCCATCCCCAATCCCTGAAAAATATCCCTTTTCTCCAGATCCTCAGCTTTACTTACTGAACATATTCCTGTGTTCTTCTGTCTTCCTGTTCCCTGAACTTTTATTACAATGTTCTGATTTACTGAAGCTGCAAACTTTTTCTAGTTGTCACACATTCACCAGTACCAATATCTTTTCAGATTCCTAAACTCAACACCTGGAGCCCATTTTCATTTCACAACCTGTAGACATAGTTTATGTGAGGTGAAGATCGTCAGATCTGTCCTTCTTGCTCCTGAGTCAAGATTTACTCATTATTCCAATTTCTGCCAAAGTTTGGACTTTCACCTTATTCTAAATACTTTATTCTTCATAGTAACTTCAGTTCCTCATCTTTCAAATCCAAACTGTAGATAGCTACTAGGAAAAAAAAAAGAGTAATTCTTGAAACATCTGTTTTTACCATAAATTATCCAGTTTCAGAAACAAATCCCAAAGAATCCAAACTTTTGCTTTGCTTTCAAGACTTTCACAACTGGTTCACAAGTCCTTACATAACTCCTTTAATCTAGCTAAATGAAATCTGTTTTCTGTATTCAACCAAATCATGGTTATTATTACTTCTCTTACTTTTATATATGTCTCCTTTTCCACATATATTGTCTTCCCACATCTTTCATATCTGAACTTCTGAGTATCTAGACTCTGTCAAAATTTCACAAAGCTTACACTATGGATTTCCACAGACTTGCTAGCTGACTATTTCATTACCTGATTTTTCTAAAATTTTATATTCATATCTTCAGTTGAATTGAAAATGTGTTTATTTACTTTGTACCATTTTTTGTAAGTCATGCTAGTGGCTGACACATTCACATAAAAAGCCTGTGATAAATATTCTTAAACTATGCATTCTGTTAGTATAACAAATAAATTTGAGCATATTGAATAGTGAGATTCTTAAGTGATACATTGCTGTTTATGACATTTTGTGTATTTTAAATTATTACTCTGCAGATTTAAAAAAATTATATTTGTGTTTATTGTTGTTTATTCTCTACAAATCATAAGATATTTCAATGTGGACAGTGTCTCTGTCTCGTTTTTCTTTTGTATAAGCCTCCATTATGTCATATACGTTATTTGATGCATAGCATATTAACAATGCATTTTTCCATCTCAGTGGTTCTTTATATCATCTAATTTTTTAAAAATCAGATTTAAAGTTGATAGGAAATTTCATAATGACCACTAAATTGCAGAAAAGATATTGGAAGTTCCATAAATATTGTAAAGTCACTATGACCTACCATGTCATAGAAGTTGCATTCTAAATTAAAAGATCCTGATTGGCATTTGAATGGCATAGTTTATGAAGACTACAGTTACTAGTCCTGCATGCACTGAATACAGTGAAGTATGCCCATTAGTGACTGAGGCAGCTGCCTACAAATCCTCTGTTTATAGCTTCCTGCAACCTAAATTACACTTGCTGAGTAAGCCATAGAGATAACAGTCTGAAGGCATTGAGACTCTCAAAATACATGCATTAGCACAAGCCTATCTTGCAATATTACATCTTAAAACCATAGGGTACTGTAGCTATTATGCTATCCATGTCCTTATTTTGGACATCAGGAAAGTGAGCCCAAGCTCATGTGGCTATAACTCTGCAGAAGCCAGGCCTCTCAGATTTTCCTCCAATACTGGCTTTTCTATACCCTGCAAGACACTATATGTGAATTATAACATTGTTTACTCCCTAAAACCTTAGTAGGCAAAGATGAAAAATGCATGGGCTGGAGCGGTGGCTCAGCGGTTTCGGCGCTTGCCTGGCAAGCACGAGGACCTGGGTTCAAACCCCAGCACCATGTACACAACTAAGTGTTGGAGCAACTAAAGCCATGTAAAAAACTCAATAAAGTTGTTTCTCTCTTTCTCTGTCTCTCTCACTGTCCCTCTCTCTTTAAAAAAAAAAAAAAAAAAGATGAAAAATGCACAGTGAGCTTTTCTTCAGGCTTCTGGAAAGCAATGTAAGAAACTATAAGTGGATTTAAACTCAGAACTTGAGTTGCTTTGTTTCTTTGAATATGAATATGAGGATAAGGAGGCACATGTTACAAGCATATAATAATTGAAAATATCCTAAATTATGCTAGCCAATTAAAGCAAACACAAGCATTCTTTTGTTCAATATTAATGATATTGTAGAACTACATATTTTCATCATTCTTTTAGCAAAATTGAAATTTTCTATTTTTCTTTTTCAGCTACATGTGGTCATTTGAGAAAGCACACCTGAGCATGGTTCAGATAATTACAGGACAACTCGTTGAGTCGTTTGATGAAGAATTTAGAACTCTGTATGCCAGATCCTGCGTCCCCAGTCCCTTTGATCAGGAGGAGTCAGCAAGGGTGAAGCACGGCAAAGCGCTCTGGGAGAATGGCATTTACCAGCGCTCACTTTCTTCGTTAGCTTCTGTTTCCAGCCAAAGAAATCTCTTTAGTAGACAAGACAAAATGCATAAGCTAGAACCAAGTTACTTAAAAAACAGAGGGATGTACACCCTAAATGAACATGACAAATATAGCATAAGAAATCATGGATACAAACCTCATTTTACTCCAAACTTTAATGGTCCAAATACAATCCGTCAGTTTCAACCCAGTCAAATAAATGAAAATTGGAAAAGACATAGTTATGCGGGGGAGCAACCAGAAACAACACCGTACCTGCTGCTGAACAGGGCTCTGAATCGAACCACTAATCCTCCTGGTAACTGGAAAAGGCCTTCAGATAGTCTCAGTGTGGTGTCCTCGTCACGGGGAGGCTATTCGAACCACCATAACACACCTGCCCAGAGTTTTGCTGATCGGCTTGCCCAGAGAAAGACCACAAATTTTGCAGAAAGGAATTCAAATGTACGAAGATCATTTAATGGGACGGACAATCATATCCGCTTTTTGCAACAACGAATGCCAACCTTGGAGCATACCACAAAGTCCTTCCTACGCAACTGGAGAATTGAATCCTACTTAAATGATAATTCAGAAGCCACACCTGATTCAAATGGCTCAGCTTTAGGTGAGGGCTGTGATAATCCTGAGAATCTGAAAGCCAATGCTCTTTATACTCACTCACGGCTTCGCTCGTCTTTTGTATTTAAACCAACTCTGCCTGAGCAACAGGAAGCTAACAGTTGTACAACCAGCTCCTCAAATTCAACTATTGTTGATTCCCAGGGAAGTGAAACACCTAAAGAGGTCCCAGACAACCATATAAGTGCACAGCATTTGACAGAAAAACTTTTGCCCGAATCAATCCCCAAGCTCCCCACACAGCTGGAAACAACAAAAATGCACGCCTTGCAGGGTCCTGAAAACCAATCATCAGTTTTAAATCAAACTACAAATGTCCATACAGAACCAAACAACTATATATATACAACCTTATGTGTAAATAAGCAGACAGAAAATCTTAAGAATCAACAAAAGGAGAATTTGCTTAAAAGGCGCAGTTTCCCATTCTTTGACCACTCCAAAGCCAGTTTAGATCATGGAAATAGTAAACATTATGTATATAGTACACTTACCAGAAATCGCGTTAGACAACCAGAAAAACCCAAAGAGGATTTGCTAAAAACTTCTAAAAGTTTGCACAATGTGACACATAACTTGGAGGAAGAGGACGAGGAGGAGGAAGCCACTCCCAAGAGGGACATTCCAAGTGGCACCACCACCAAATCAATTTCCATTGCTGCTTTACTTGAAGTGAATAAAGAGGAACCCAATAAAGAACTCACGTCAAAGAAGGAGGTAAAGGGTTCCCCAAGTTTTTTGAAAAAGGGATCTCAGAAGTTAAGGTCGTTACTTAGCCTTACCCCAGAAAAGAAAGAACAACTATCAAAAAATAAAGCACCTGCATTTTATAGAATGTGCAGTAGCTCTGACACATTAGAATCAGAGGGTGAAGAGAATCAAAAACCAAATAAATCAGAACCAAAAGTTGATTCGTCTCCTAGAAGAAAGCGTTCTTCGTCATCAAACTCTCAAAGCAGCATTCACAAGAGTAAGGAAGATATAACAGTCAGCTCATCACAAGGGATGAATTCTCCATCAGATGAAAATAATAAAATAATGCCTTCCCCACTTCCAGTTGAAAGAAAGTTCTCAGAGAGGGCAGGAGACGCTTCTGCTCCAAGATTTACCACTGAACAGATCCAATACCGAGATTCAAAGGAGATGAACACACCCATTGCTCCTGAAAGAAGAGCAACCTCTTCTCCCAGGCCAAACACCAGTGAGCTTCTACGAACTTATTCAACTGATCGACGTGTTTATAGTCGATTTGAACCATTTTGTAAGATTGAGAGCTCTGCGCAGCCAACCAGCAGCATTCCAAATACCAGTGTAAATCGCCCAGAAATAAAACCCACAGCTATGGGCAGCAGTTTTGGCAGGTCCAGCCCACTGCTTAATTACAATGCTGGTGTTTACCACTCCTATCAACCAAATGAAAACAAGTTTCGAGGATTTATGCATAAGTTTGGAAACTTCATAAACAAAAACAAATGAAATACTGTAATTTCAAATAGCTATTAAAATATAAAATGAACATGACTATGTATTTGTCCAGAGAACATGGTAGACAGTTTTTCTAACAGGCCCAAAGGTTTCTATGATGGAAGAACTATGGTATAATCTACCTGTTCACCAGTGTGGTTGTGTACAACAGAGGTATTGCTGTGTATAAAACTTGTTGTGCTTAATTACCCTATGGATGGGCTTTCTCTGTGAAAAAAAAATGATTTTAAAATTGTAGTGGTAAAAAACAATATAAACTAAACTTTCTTCAGACTGAAAACCTTAAGTGTTTAATTAGAAATTTTACTGAAGAGATGGTACATAGATTTTGACCGTTCATTCCAAAGTCTTTGTGAAAAGGAAACAAACTATAAAAGTGATACTTTATAATGTCTTTATGATGTTTTTGTATGTTAAAAAATATAAGGAAATGTGATAAAGGCTTTTTGTTTTTAACTTTAAGTTTATAAGATAACTTGTTTTACTTGTTATATTTTATTATTGTTTTATTAACTTTACTACGGAGCAGTGTACAACTGTTTGGGCAAGAAGAGTAACATTTAAACTATGTAGTTCAGTACATTTTTTTTTAATTCAGCCTGAGTGTGTGTGAAGTATCAGCCTTGTATGTACAACTACATGATAGGACCCTGTTTTCCTAATCCTTTCCGCCCCATATAGGATGTCCCTCTTTCCAATCTGGACTCAGGGAGCTGCGTCCCCTCTTAACTGTCCTTCTTTTATAATCATGGCTTACTTCACATGTACAGCAAGCCAGTAACCTGAACTATTTCTTCCACTTTTTCTAATATGTAAAAATTTGTAGAAATAGAATCTTCTGCCAAGAATTTTTGTAAGATTAAACACTACTGAGATGTTTTGTTTGAAAAAAAATTTTGCTTTTTTAAAACTGAGCCAAATATTATATGATTGCTTAGTGGTTTCATCAGGATACCATGCAGAAAATAAGAATTAGGCCTTGTTTTATCATTACTGTAGGACCTGATCGATTTTAAATCTTTATCTCAATTTGATGATGATATTCAGATCATGTGAAATTCTTTCTTTCTTTTTTTATTAAGAAATTTATTTGTTGAACAGTCAAACAAGCTTCTAATGAAATAATATAATATATATAAATTCTGAAAAATAGATTTAAACCCAAGAGCTCCCCCCCCAATTACCCACCCTTATCCCTGCCCCTCCTTCCTTTCCAATACATCTCTATGAATGCCTTAGGTTATAAGCCATTACAACTTATCCAGGCTTAAAACATGAGAATTGATCTCCTTTCTCAATGGCCAGTGTCTAGTTCCAGCCTCCACAGATGGGTGAAGACATTCGACCCTTGGTTCTCTGGGTTATGCTTATTTCACTCAGTGTAATTTCTTCCATAGTCATCCATTTACCTTCAAAAGGCTGCAATATCATTGATTCTAATTGCTGAGTAGAACTCCATGGTATATATGTACCACATATATACCATATATATGAAGACTGGTACAGCCCCTCTGGAAAGTAGTGTGGAGAATCCTCAAAAAACTAGGGATGAACCCACCATATGATCCTGCTATTCCTTTCCTGGGTATTTTTCCAGGGGATTTAGAATCAGCACATTACAGCGACACAGCAAAATCAATGTTGATAGCAGCTCAATTTACAATAGATAAATTATGGAAACAACCTAGATGCCCTTCACTGGATGAATGGATCTTTGTCTTTCTTAATGAATAAAAGCTTCATATCTGTTGCAAAGACTTACCTTGGCTTTGCTTTTTGCACAAAGTGTAGAATTTGAGAAGCAATGGATTATGTCAGAAATATGAACTGCTCTTAAAATACTTTATATTGTTTAACATTCCAAGTTACTGTGTGGTACAGTACATTGTTTTAAAAATGTAAGATTCAGTCAAGTATTGATATCTATATCATTAAAATAAGTAAAAGAATGACACTATTTAAACACATGAAAAGGAACATGACAGAAGAAAGTATGACATTGGCAAAAGGAGAGCTAGCGTTTATTGAGCACTTAACTATAGACCAGGTCATAAGCTAGAAGCTTAGGTTAACACAGCAGTGTTTTATAGTAACATTATCCCCATTATTATAGATGATTGATATGATAATTGAGACTCATGAAGATCATTTCCCAAGTCACATAACTAATAAGTAATGGCTCTGCACTCTCTGTAACATCCTGTCACAGTTACTACCTCCCCGTTGGTTCAATACCTTCCCTGTCCAATCTGATAGGATTAAAGAAAAATTATTTCCTAATTCAACTGCAACCAAGCAGGAAAGGTTAAGCTGAATTTCACCAGACAGTAAGGATGCACAAGCCTTAAATTAATCACATAAGTGAAACTGAGGGATTAAAATGAGATTAAGTTCCAAATATGGTCTTGCAGGGCCAGTTTTAATTGCTAGGCAGGCACTGGGATCTCTCGACCTTGAAAGGCCTGTGACAATGAGAGCACAGGACAGGGAATCAGAGGTGAACTGTAACCCGTAGGCTGTGGGCTATAGAAGTGTGTGGCTAGTCGGGAAGCTAGGTTGCGAATGGAGCTCAATTTTAAATGCATTGTCTCATTAAATATTTAAAATAACCCTGTGAAGTAAGAATCTCCGTTTACAGAGACAAAACTGAGCCCTGGAGCAGTTACGTAACCTTTCAAGAGTCACATAGCACTGAATTGGCAGAACTGGGATTTGAGCACAAAGCCTGTATTTTTAATCCTATACCACACTAAACCTTGCTGACTGCTCCCCTATTGTGCTTGGAGAAATCTCTTGCTTTTTCTCTTTTTACAAATTGTAGAAAAAATGCCAGTAGCCATACAGAAATAGCATTTTATAAATACAGATCCAGAATATATACTCAGTTTTACATCATTCACAAAGTAGGTTTTTTAAAACCCTTTTTCTTTTTAAGAGATAGAGGGACTCAATATTATTTGATTTTCCATGTGGCCCTTGTTGCTCCGAGACTTTGTTGCATACACAGTGCTGGGATTTGAACATGCATATTTGCGCATGCCAGGCAAGCGCCCTAACCGCTGAGCCACCCCTCCAGCCCTCACAAAAGTAGGTTTTAAAGCTCTCATAATAAAGGAAATTCCCAAGTACTGCAATGTGAGCTTTTATTGTTTTTGGAAAATGGGTATGAACAACTTGAAATGTTCATACTCCTTAATAAATTAGTAGCATAAAAATAAAACTTTGAAAGAGTTCTCATTTATCTCAGGAAAGTTATCCAATTATATTGGCTGAAAATTTGATTAAAATATAATCTTTGAAATACATATTTTCTTGTAATCAAAGGATTCAATATCAATGAGAGAAATATTAATTTGTAGGTTAATTTTGTGCTTTTCATGGGTTACTATCAGTTATTAAAAAAAAAGCATTGGAATTGGAGCTCAGCAGGTGGAAGAGATTATGCATTTTGCAGTTAGCACAATTCACTGGTAATTCTGGACCATACTTTTTAACCCATGTTCCAAAGTCCAGAACTCAGTTCACCAAACTACATTGACTTCAATATACCACCTGTTTGTTTGTAGTGGACTGGGAACCATCAGAGATAAGAGGATAAATAGCTAATTGACATTACACAGCTCTGAAATAAAAAGCCCTGAAAATTAGTGCCATGTAACTTTAAAGCTGAAATGGTGTAGAGACCAAAACATAACGTTTTAAGCAATGTCTGTTCCCACTTCATACAGCAACTTAACAGAATTTCTGGAAACAGATAGCTTTTAGGCACATCCTTTTAAATAGTTACCAAGATGTTCCTCTTAGTGGAAATGGAGAGTATAGGATACTTTATTCCATCCTCCCTTGACAGGTAATTTAGGATTTTGCACAACAGATTTATTCTCCTTTGTCTTTTTTCTTTGGTTGTTTTCCTTCTATCTCACCCTCCAGAAATAACCTGTATAACAGAATCTGTACATAATAACCTTCCAAAGTTTCTGGGCTGATAAATTCCTCAGGGTTAGGATGGACCAAATACATGATACTTCAAAAAACTTAATCAATGTTTCAGTTTTAAACAAAAACTACCCAAGTCTGTGAATGTAATAATTTCAAGCATTGTTTTCTCTCTTTTTCTCCCCATATTACTATTGGTGGAAAGATAATGTCATGTAGATGTACTTTGATATTAAAGTTTGGCTATGCAATTTTTGTCTCCACATATACATTAATTTATAAGCAGACACTCAGGAAAATGGGTATATTTCCAAGTAGTTCTTGGAAGATGGCTGCAGAATAATGCAAATGACTCTGCATCCTGAACACTTTATATCCCTCTATTATGATAGAGTTGCTATAATTCTTACATGGTATCCTGAGGTTTGGGTACATGTTGCAAGTTCACACTTGTGGTAGCAAGTATCTGATTTAACTTAGATGATGTCTAGTGCAATCTAGATAAACAGCAACAACAACAAAAAAAGTTGAATTCTGGATGCATTCAAATTTAAATTTACTCAAGACCTATCCTTATTCAATTATTATTCCACAGATATTTAGTTTGGTAAATGACCATTGATTGTTAATGTACCTTTGGCTAAGGGCTATAATATAGAATCATTTGTTTATGTTAATTACACTTGTGAGTTATGTATGATGTTATTTTAAAAATTATAATATTGTTTGGTTCTTCAATTCTTAAAACCAAAAAAGAGGAAATGATAAACCAAAGAGTCAGCTTGTTAACTTTTTTATACTTACAATGTGACAAAGAAATATTCTTCCAAATTTACTTTCATCTTTCGATCAATAAATGAATATTAAGTAATATTGTACAAACATCAATGCATTCTCATTTTGTTTTTAACTTGCATACCCTGGATTTCTCCTTTCAAGTACACTCACTTAGTAACTATAATCATTAATTTAGATAATTATGCATTTTTTTAAAGAGAGAGGGACAGTGAGAGAGAGAGAAAGAATCAATTTTATTTTGTTTTCATTCGGCTTTCATTGCTCCAACACACTGTTGTGTACATGGTGCTGGGATCTGAACCTGGGTCCACGTGCATGCAAGGCAAGTGCCATAACCGCTGAGCTACCACTCCAGCCCCCACTATTCATTTTAAAATATGTCTCCATGAATTTTAAATTCATCCTAAAACACTTATTTTGATTAGCAACATATTTCATATAATCATTTGTTTGTATTTGATATTCTGTGACAGTACTCTTCCCTTGATAATGTATGCAGTCATGCGTACCTAATGCTGTTTCATCTAACAAAGGACATGTAGGAAGGTGATCCCAGAAGAAAATAATGAAGAAGAAAATTCCTACTGAATTCTTTCTGTGTTTAGATGTGTTTAGAACACCAACACTCAGCATTGTGTTACACTTGCCCACCGTGTTCAGTACACAAACGTGCTGCACAGGTTGTAGCAGGAGCAGTGGGCTGTCTGAACCACATGCCTAGGTAGATCAGGCCCCATACCACCCAAGTGTGTAAGTTCACTCTACAACGTCCACACATGATTACCTAACAATGCATTTCCAGGATGTATCCACATTATTGCAAGTCACATGACTTAGTTTTCATCCTGTTTGTGTTCATGTCTGATGTAACAGTTAGTTACTTGTTAAAAATGCAGAATCTATTTCTTAAACTTCGTTAGCCAACTTTTATATAACGTGGTAGCATATGGTTTTGAGTAAAATAGTCTACTGGTGTATTTGATATTGAACATACATTAATTAACCTAGAGACTGAAAGATAATTATTTAAAACTTAAAATACTTTAAACATATCACTTATATCACAGATTTTGACAATTGAAATTGTAAATAGTATATATTAAAAGCAATTTCCTTTTAAAGGCAAATGTGATTTTTAAGTAGATAATTGTAATGATAAAAATACTGATTTATCCATAAGTGCTGATGTTTAAGAAACCCTGATTCAATTGGGATAGTAAAGTAAATAGGTAAGGTTTTACTTTGGTGGCCACCCTAAAGGAAATTTATGAGTAGGGTCAGTTAGTTTGAGTCGTCAAAGACCATCCTGAAGTACTAGGGCCTGAGAGAGATGGAAGGACATTAAATGGGTTATTTGTGTATCCTCTCTGGGGAATGAATCACATAAAGGAAATTACTTGAGCTGAAAGAAACGAAAACAGGTAGGAGATGCATAGAATTTCTCTGAGCTAACAAAGATTAGGGTGATATGTTAAGTTGAACTTTTCTCCAATAGTATTAATCTCTTTCAACAGTCTGGCTCATTGATTCATTGAACACTTACACAGGGGATCTACTTTGTTCCATGTTTGTAGGTTGTAGTAGACTTTTGATGTAAGAAAAAGGATTGGCTGTATAACCAGAGGCTCACAACAAAATTTCATGACTGTTTTTAAATAGCCTAAACCAACAGCAAAAGTCCACAGGCTGCTTGAGGGCTACTTGTCTCAACTGCCTTTGATGCACTGCGAGCGTCCAGCCAAGAGTGCACATAACGGATGCCTAATAAATATTTGAAAGATAAAGCCAGTTATTTCCTGGCTGCATTTAGGAAAATATATAGTTTATTAATAACCATACATTAAGCTTTTTATAATTAACATTGGTATAAAAAGGCCTAGATACATGCAGCAGAGGTCCTCATCTAAATTTCAGCCACCTTAACCCTAGAATCTATGCATCGTTAAAGATCCAGCAGGGCTAGTACTCCTAGATTATATAATTGTGAAAGGGAGAAAATTTCTGTTGAATGCATTCCAAAGGAAAAAGAAGTGGAGCAAAAGGGGAGGGACCTGCGATTTTGTATTAGTCATTTAGATTGTCAACTAAGGTTGGCAACATGAGAATGCAAGGACAGAATGGCTCCTCTAAATAATTGCCATGGTGCGTGGAATCAGTTGTCTAGAGTGACAGCAGTGAGCACCGCAGCCTCTTCTTACAACAGCAGCCTCTGCTAATGTTGAAAGGTTATGGCAACAACTGTGGGTTTTTTTGCTGGGCAACAACTAGGCACATCTGTCACTTTATACGAGCAGTAGTTGGCAGCATTGCCACAATGGGCAAAGCAGGAAAGAGTCAACACTATGAGGTAGCCAAGAGGGTAATGTCCCAGGGGGCTTCTAGAAAATATTTGGTAAGAGATTAGAGCTAGCCAAAATTCCAACAGAACTGATATAGACGGGAACTTTCTGTTCCCTTATTTTTACCAAGCTAGAATAACTCAGGAAATACAGTCATATCTGTACCATAAAAAAGCACCCAAAATGCAATTGGCAGAGTGATCGCTGCTATTTCACTTCCAATATAAAGAGGTTGATGTAAATAAATATTAAGAGCAAGCCTCTTACTGGGGATTTATTTTAGAAAGCAGCATATGGTGTGCCTTCTGATATTAGCATATTTTACCTATAAATTTCTTTTTTTAAGCTGAATGAGTAAAGATTTTAAGAATCTGTGTCTCAATTATCAATTTGATTCATTTAATCTAGAAATGTATATTTTATTTTTTGTTTTCATTTATTTATTACTTTTTTATTAAGGAATTGTTTTACAATCACAAATGCATATGAAGTAAAAATATGGTATTCATTTGATCCTCATCCAGAGTCACTCTTCCATCATCCACACCCAAGTCTCTTAATTTTTCTATATTTCCCCCTAAAACAGTTATAAATGTCCATATATATACACATATATGTATGTGTGTATATATGTGTGTAATAGACACACATATATTACACACATATATATATATATATTAGTATAGTAAAGTAAATAGGTAAGGATTTACTTTGGTGGCCACCCTAAAGGAAATTTATGAGTAGGTTCAGTTAGTTTGAGGAGTCAAAGACCATCCTGAAGTACTGGGCCTGAGAGTGATGGAAGGACATTAGAAGGGGTTATGTGTGTGTCTTTTCTGGGGAATGAGTTTTCCCAAATTAAAGGACTGCATAAGTATTATTTGGCTTCTCAGTGGGAGGGGGACAGTATTTTACATTATTGACTGTCTCCCCAGATCCCTCCCTATCTCCACTCCCTCACTCCTCTCCCCCTTCTCCCCACCCTTCACCCTCCCCTACATATCTATGGTTCTCCTAGTTTTTTATTTGTACACACTTTTGATTTCTTTAGCTAGCTGACTTCAAACCTAGCAAAATTTGAGGCTGGAGCAGTGGCTCAACGGTTACAGCACTTGCCCAATATGCCTAAGTACACGGGTTCAAACCCCAGCACCTACATACATAACTAAGTGTCAGAGCAACAAAACCCATGTGAAAAACAAAATAAAAATAGATTTTCTCTGTCTTTCTTTCACTGTCCTTCTCTCATTAAAAAAAAAAAAAACCTAGCAAAATTTAATTTTAATTACCAGCCAAGGCCAAACTGGATATCTATTAAATTAAAATAAGCATTCAAATTAATAAGCTTTTACCATATAAGCAGAGAATTAGATATTTCCATAAATGGAGACTCTAAAATATTTGGTTTCATTTCTCACTTTTCTCCTCTAGGAAAGAATATGGCACCTTTAAAAATAAAAGAAACGCTATTGTATATTTCACTAAGTATGAAAATAAATATTTAATATAAAACATTTTTTAAAAAATACGTTTCATGTGATACAAAATTAGACAGTGTTGTTTATACCAGGATCCTTTACGGTGTTTGACCCAGGGAAAAGACTGCATAAGTGCTGATGTCATTTAACTTCCAGAAAAAAAAATCGGGAAGAGAGATTTTGCATTCTAAGCATGGTAACATGAAGACTATTTTAAAATAAAATTAGGTAAAAAGAGAAGAAAGACCACAGAGGCAGGGAAGCTGAATGTTGCTTGTGTCTTCAGAAAAAATCACTTTTTGACACTGGACTTGTATCTGGCTTCCTTCCTATTAAAGCCAGCAATATTTTATTTCTTAGTAGTATACAAGTATTAGAAGCATCTACCTTCCAATTTGAGTCCCCTTGAAAGAAGCGCACCAAGTAATTAATAACAGAGATCAGCATTCCCCTAGCGTTATTTTTTGTTTGTTTGTAAATGTAGTAATAGTTTCTAAATCCTTAGTTTTCTCCACTGAACTCAGTTGACAAAAAGATTGATTTCTGGGTGCTGGAAAATTAACACTTTCAGTATTTGAAAGCAAAATGAGTTTTTAAATGTCATCGAGTTTAGAATGTTTTTGTATGATATCCAAGGCGTATAAAACCAGAGGTCAGACGTTGGCTGAACAGAACAGCTCAGGGCAGAGCATGTGGGAGCAGGTGCTGTCCCTAGGACCATCTAGACTGGAAGAATTCTGTCACAGCTGCAGGTGACATTCATGGAGCAACAGCTGCCGCATGAGTCACAGTGGCAGAACCTATTTCCTCTCCTAGAATTCTAGACACACAGTTTAAAGAGATTGTAAGATTTATTGATGTTTAAGAAACCTGGGGAGTTGTTTTTCTGAGTGGGATTCTGACAAACCAACTACCACAGGAATAACACCCTCAGTATGGCTAATGACAAAGCAGGTGTGTAAAATATGGCAACCAGACTCAATTATTATACATAGTACATTATAAAGTTTTGGTTAATTACGAATATTTTCATGTCAGGCAAAAACTAACTTATCCAAATTTGTGCAATTCTTTTTCTCCATAATATTACTCAAGAACCATTTTAGGTCAACATTTTCAAATGCTTACCCAATTATTTTCTTTTCCATACTTAGAAATTATCTTGTCCTTATGTCTCCTTATGTCAGAATAATAAATTGGAGTTTAATTCAGTACATATAATATTGAACTACTCACATATATCAAACACTATCTTCAACATTATGAAGTTCACATCTCCAGTACATCTGTGAAGTAGTATAAACATAAGAACAATACAGAAGGATAGAGACTATAATATATTGTTTAAATGCTTATGTTTTTACCAAGTCTTTTGCTTCTTAGATATGATATTGTGGATGAATGTCTATTAAGACATTCAACTTTTGTTACGTTGGTCTCTGTTTTGATGTCTGAATGGCTTGCGCATATCAAGAACTTAGAGGTATTTAGTTTTTCTTTATTCTGCACTGTATATTTGATCAGTTATATTAGGCATAAGGCTCCAACTAAGTTGGTGGTGTCATCAAAAAAGGTGACTCAGTGGTACTGCATAGTATTTAACTTGGTCATTTAGTGGAATATAAAAACAGTTCATAGTTTGTACATGGCCCCATTCCAGCAGGCTGAGCTTGTGTCATAGAAAATAAAATGACCTTGGCACATGGAAACATACTTGAAAATGAAGAATGAAATTCAATTAAAAAATTAGAAGAGGGGCTGGAGCAGTGGCTCAGGGGTTACAGCACTTGCCCTGCATGTACAAGTACACAGGTTCAAACCCCAGCACCCACATACACAATTAAGTGCCAGAACAATGAAGGCCATGTGAGAAGTTGAATAAAAATTGATTCTGTCTCTCTCTCCCTCTCTCTCTTTCACTGTTTTTCTCTCTTAAAAAATTAGAAGAGAAAAATAGACTGTAGAACCAAAAGCTAAGGAATGACTTGAGATACATGGGGAATTCATGATATTGGAAGTTTCTCTGTAATTGCATATTTAGAGTAATAAAAAATGTTAGACTGGAATGATCAGTAAAATAAAGAGAGTTCCAGATGATTATACACAGAACAGAATATAAGAAGAATGCACATTTTGGAAGAAATTCTTTTTATCATGGGTCAATTTTAAATAAATGACATAACTTAATAGTGTGGGACAACACGATTTTCATTTAAACTGACCTTCCTGTTCATGTAGAGAGAGTCAGGAAAACAGTTTTGTGATGTCAGCACTGTCCTTCCCAGGCTGCCTTAACTTTGTCTATGGGATGCCTTAATTTTCATCTGCTTAGACCAATCCCAGAAAATTTTTCTACAGCATGCTTTTTGACAAGGGCATGTCACAAGATTAGAGTGACATCAGGAAGATGTCTGTAAATCTGAGAGAGTTGTGAAAAGGTTAGCATTTAATATAGGTTACAGACAACTCGTAGAGTGGTCATTTGACACAGGGGAAACTAATATATGAGAAATTATCCCATTGGATCTAACACAGTTTTTGCCAAAGGCTGAAATAAACTTCTTGGTTCATTAGGAAGCTGCTTTTTAAAAAAATGTATAAAACAAAATCAAGCTCTCTTTGCACTGGCAAGTGGGAAAGAGTGCATCCAACATGACTGTGGCTGTGTCTGGACCTGTGCAGTTTCCTGGTGGGGTATGTAGTGGCCCCAGTCTAGTGGAACTGCTGGAGAGGAGCCAGCCAAATGTGGTGCTATGTAGGCAGAACCTAGTGTTGATGGGAACCATTTTCACCATCCTGATGGTGACCAATATCCTTATGGCATTTGTGTCTGCAAGCCCATTGAAGATGGGTGATAGCCAAGTACACAAGTTCTAGCACAAGTTTTGAGGAACGGAGTAAGCTGTTTAGCTCATGAGCCAGTGGAGAAGTTGGAATCAGAACTTTCCTACTTAGAAATGACCTTTGGTCTGAACAGTTGGCAAGTGCTAAATGACTTAGAAAATATATCTAATAGCAGTGACTTCTTTTATAACATCATAATGCAAATAATTGGCTGCTGGGTCTGCTTCTCAGGGTTTCTTTTTGGGACAAACTGAGCTTTTAAATGACCTGAAACTCCAAGGTTCAGTGTAGAGGTGCAGTACTCACAAGTAAGAGAACATGGCAGCCCTGTGTCTGTAAGCATCGCACTTGGAAGTTCTAATGATTTATGCCTCAAATAGTAAAAAGAGCAAGGCTTGACATGTAGATATCCCCCACTTTGCAGTCATTTGTTCACAGTGGATTTTTCACTGTACAGAGTTGACACAGAACGCACTGGTTCCCAAGTGGTGTCCTCTGTGGGAAATTTGGGTCCTCACCTGCATCCATCTCTGCTCTCAAGTGTCCCCACGGACATCAGGGTTGCTTCAGGTAGGCTTGTTCCCATGTGCACCTTTGGCTTAGAAGGCTCTTGGGTTGGAAAGGAAATGTTACTAGTTGTCCTGTCAGGTAAAGAACTCTAGCCTGCTCAAACACATTCATCTCCTTGGGATAGTACTTAGGTCTGGCCCTGGCCTAAAGCTTGTGGTAGCTTTCAGATTGGGAATCTAACAGACTTCAGCAGGAACACCTTTTCAGCCCTGGGTATGGCAGGCTTAACCATGGAGTGCATTTCCACTGTGGGCTAATGTGTGTTTACACAAACATAACCTCAGCATTGAAAATGTTGCAGTTTGTGCTGCTGGTGAACTAGATTTTTTTTTTGCCCTTATTTAAATGTCACCTATAAAGTTTTTATTAGTATTTAATTTTTTAATGAAATTAAAATGTTTATCTGGTGCTCCACTTAAGCACAGCACTGATTTGTTTTTTCTTTTGCTTTTTTTTTTTTAAAAAAAACAATTTGCACCTAATGTGAGAGAACTGATGAGGGATACTATAACTGTTTGACCGAAGAATTCTGTTTGTAATCTTATAAAACCAAGCTATTAAATTTTCATTGGTCTGTGTTTTTGAGCAAAGTCTCAATTAGAATTAAAGACTCTGACAAAAAGGGAAAGAATAAATAAAAATGCAGAGTGAACTGAAAATAGCAAGAATCATTTTTTGTTTTTGCTTTAATTGTTCATACTTGGGTATTAACTGGTCATGATGAAAATATACTTTTATCTTTCTTTTGTAGAGAATTTCAAACACTGACAAAGGTAGATAGGCATTTTAATGGGTTCTCATTATCTATCACCTTCCTACACATATCTGTCCACTGATAAACCTGTCTTGTCTCCATCCTTAATTCTCCACCATTTTATATCATTTTGAAATAAAACTCAGAGGTCCATCTGGGTGTTCTCATTATGGAAATCTAAATTTTAAAGACTGGTTTCCCCTAATTATTCCATAGTAATAGCAAAGATCCAAAAACATATTTCTTTGTGTGGTTCATGATCACCGTCTCTGTTTTGTGTAGAAGTGATGCTCCTGATATTTCACATTGGGTATTGACTTGATATGAGATGTGTGAAATTGATGACAGATTTTTCAAAACAGCTTTTGACAGAGAGAGAGATAGCAATATGGTATATTTTAAGCACAGAACCAAAATTTCATTCACACAGCAGATAAGTGGAGGACCAAAAAGTAGTATCTTTCTAGAATTTTAATCCTTCTCAAGTGTGTATATCCTGAATAATTTACTACTCGCAGGAGTAACATCTTTATTCTAACATCTCTAGGGTCCTTATGTCTAATTACTTTGCATGGTGCCTTGTATTCATTCATATATCCACTCACTGAAATTAAATGTCTTATTATTTGTTTGATATCTACAGTGTACTCAGAGTCCCTTTCTTCCAGAAGCACAGGTTAGTAGCAGAGTCCCTAACAGACTACTGTGCCCCTGCATGGTTTTAGTGACGATGACCTATGCCAGGAAGACAAAATAGAGATGTTCTAGACAGAGGGAAGGCATATTAAAATACAGAAACACAGAGAAGGTATTGTTACAACATGACAATTTAGTGTAGTTTGCTCTTAGCATTTATAGGGATGCAAAGATAAGCAGCAAATGTTAGAAAATAGGTTTGCAAGCCAAATTCCGGGGTATCTTATGCATCAAGCCAAAGTTTAGAATTTTCTTGGAAGCAGTGAAGAATCGTGAAGGTTCTTAAATATGGAATGACCTTTAAATTATTTTTTTGTAAAAATGAATCTTAAGAAGTGATACTAAAGATGGATTGGAAGGAAATATGGAGACTTAGACCAACTAGGAAACTATCACAGTAGTCCAAGACATTTTTAACGGGTGATAAACTAAAACAGTGACACTGTGAGATGGATAAGAGGGACTCTCAGAAACAGTTCAGAAATAAACTTAGAATATGGATAACTTTGTTTATTGACACAATTGTGATGAGTATTTATTAGGTAAAATGTGATTCTTTGATTCATGTATATGTTGTGTAATTATCACAGTGAATATAATGAATGACAATGCATTGTTTATTATTTATATTGAAGGAAAGGGTAAGTTTCAGATAATTTTGAGATTATTATCTTGGAAAATTGCATAGTCACTTTAACAGATGAGGCAAAAAAGGAAGAGCAGGTTTGTGTGTGTGTCTCCGTGTGTGTGTGTAGATGGGATAGGGGATGCTAATAAGTCATTTGCAGTTGTACTACATTTCAGATGCCCATGAGACACTCAGTTGCAGGTAGTCTTTAACTGTGTGTACCTGGACATCAGGGGAAAGAATAAGGTAGAAATTGAAGTAATCTGTATTGAGGTAGATAATTGAAATGGATAATTACACTTAGTAACAGTGTCCAGGGAGAGAAAAAGAAGGAAAGAAGAAAGAAAGAAGTGAAACAATGAGAGCAAAGAAAAGAGCAAGATCAAGTGTTAGGTTTTTTTTTTCAGTTTTATATTTTTTTCACAAATTTCCACAGAATAAATGAGTCTTCTCTGTTAAAATTCATTGTGTTTTAAATGGTCAAAGAGCCCTCTCCTTAAATCTTTCCTTGAAAACACCTGCTTAAAATCCAAGAGCCTGGCTATGCTTCTCAAATATAGCTTTTACATTTACGATGAGGTTATAAATGTGTACAAATTCATAATAAAATTTCTCCAGATAGCAACAACCATACACCTGCCTTAAGTTGAAGGCAACAACTGAAGTAGCTTTTGATGACTCTTTAAGCTTGTCATTCATTCAATTTTTGTTCATCCAGGTGATGTTTTAGGATGAAAACTCAAAGTCAAAGGTACAAAAGTTTAAAAGAAGATCTCTCCTATTTCTTTTTTTTTTTATTTGCTGAGAATGATTATGTTTTACATGAAGGCCAGGCATGGGAAGAGTAAAGAAGATTTGTTAAGAAAGATCAAATATCTGGAATAAGAGCTATAATCACTTCTAATGGGTTTTGGGTGGTACAGCTACTCCATTTGGGGTCATTAGAGGAAGGCAGAACTTAGAATGTTGGAAGAGTAAGAGGTAACTTCAGACATGATGCAAAACAGAATCCCGCATTCGGATATAACAATAAAGAGTAAGATGAGTTCTCAAAGATTGGCAAATACAAAATATAAACTGCTGGTTTATTGCAGAGCAGTTGGCACAGTAATGACAGGCCGTGGGGACCATTCTGCATACTACTCCTGCCTTCTGGAATTCTCTGATATGGAAAAACCTGGTATTCTGGCAAGCATTTCCCCACCACCTTCAAAACCTGGCTGAAAGCTAGTGCTGAGATTAGATCTAGAAAGCTGTCGGAATCCTTGTACTGCAGTCCGCTCTCTCTCTCTGTCTTGCCTTCCTCTCTACCCAACCATATTTTATCCTTAGAAAACACAGTATTCTTGCACACTGGTGAAAAGTGGCCTAGTCAATGAGGTAGTCTCTGAACAATTTTCTAAATAATCAATTTAACCTTGCAGAATAGAAGAGTTGCATGCTTGAGTAGACATTTCATCTTCCATGGTAAGAGATGGAAATGTGAGACGGAAGCAAACATGTTTTACTCTTTTCCAGAAATAGAGACTTGATTTGAAAACTAGACAAAGTATAACAAGTTAATACAGAAAGTGAGATTGACAATGAATGTCGTAACACCAGTTGTTTGATCTGGAGTGATCTTGAGTATCTCTGAATAAGATCAAGATGAGTTTCAGACATCAAAACTAGACTAAACCTGAGTGAAAGTGGAGCAGGTATGGTACTGGGCACTGTAAATTGTTCCCTAATTTAGTCAAAGGACTGTCACGTTCGACCAGCGAAGCGGCAATAACGACACGTACACTCTTGTTGCTTGTGGAGATCTCTCTTTAACAGGAAAATGTACCGCTTATATAGCAAAAGTAACCCAATTAGCAGGTTGTTGCTATGAGGAAGAAAACTCTGCCGGCTCCTATTGGTTGTCCCTAAGTGGTCAGATATTGCAAGCCTACGAACCAGGAACAGCACAAGATCAGCTGACCAGGCTTGGCCAGCCGCCAGCCGCCATCTTAAAGCTGCCTGCATGGCGTGGCCTCCGGTGCCACCCGCCACAAGGACGAAAATAAGTAGAAACTTCAAGTATCTGGTAAGTGCATCCATGGAAGACCTTCTGTTTGATTAATGATTTTATTTATCTTTGTCTGGATTTCTTGGCACATATGTCAGATTTCTCCATTTGTGAGGAATTGATTTAAACCAGAATCCCTCAAACTTTAGCATGCATCTTAATTTCTTGGAGAGCTCATTAAAACAGATTTCTGAATCTCACCCCCATAATCAGTTCTTAGTCAATAGGTCTGGAGTAGAGACCAAGAATTTATATTTCTAATAAGTCCATGAATGATGCTCATGCATCTAGCCTGTGGAATCACAACTTGAGAAGTATTAATTGTTCAATTTCTTTGTGATGCTAAGAAATTAATTAAACCTTGATGATTTTAGGAAATATCACTCTACCAGAACTTAAAATTGAAATCACAATATTTAAATGGAATACATTTCACAAACAACATTTAAAAACTTATGTCTGAAAATAGCCTTCTTTAACGTACGTTCTAAAACTTTCACATACAAGTTTTGTGTGTATGTGTGTGCTTATATATGTATATATTTGCACAAGTACTTGATTAACTATAGTTAAATTAACTCAAAGGATAAAGATGATTCATCTTTTCTATTTCTGCTTACACATGCATGCACATACACACAATTTCCTAAGCCCTATATTTGAGAAAATGAAATAATTTTAGAAAGTATGCTTCCTTCATCTTCAAGCTTAGAAATAGTTTCTCACTTATAATGGTCCCTCTTCAACTTGTACAAAGTTGATTTATCTGCCTAATCCAAATTTGTAGATTGACATATTCAGCCATAGATGATTCAAGAAGGAGCAGATCTACACCAGTTTATTTCACTAAGGCAAATGTTATTTGCTACTGTGCTCATGTACATTGTTCTCAATAAGTGAGATTTAAAATTAAATTAGACATTGTTTATTTATGTCATTTATTATTAAAATGAAATCTACTTTGCCATTTGAGAATGGAATCCTTTTTCTGTAAAGATTTTATCATATTTAGCAACAAGGAAGTTCATTTGCTTTTGCTCCACAGCTCTAGGTGACATCCCTTTGGTCTGATTACCTTACAAGAGTCCTTACCATGAACTTCAAGTGTGAATTCTCAATTTTTTAGAAACTTCTAGCAACAAAAATGATTAAAATAATAAAGTATTATTCACTAATGATTTTGAGTAAAAGGCAATAAGGTACTCCTTGTAAGAATGTCATTTTCATAAGTAACAGGATTAACATTCTAGTCAATTGCTACTCTCCCTATTACTCCCTTACTCCTTTATCAATGTTGTATAATTGCAGTATAATCAATGGAAAATTGTTCTGTCACTATTATAAGATTGGTTTATATATTTTAAGATTAATTTTAGATAATTAATTAGAAGATACACTTAAACATTTTGCTGAGTCAAAATTGAGATAGAATTTTCTCTTCATAAAGTATAGAATGTGGACAACAACTAGTGTATTGAAATCAATTCAAATATTTTAACTTTACTGGCATTAATTATCCATCCAAAAATATCTGCCCCTACAGGAAAGAAGATTGATGATAGGGATAGCTGCCTTGACCTAAGTCCAATAGTATTAATAGCTAGCATTAACTGAGTGCTTATAATGTGCTAGGTGTTTTAAATGTATTCTCTCAAAGGGTTCTCATAGAAACTGTGCTGACTCTATGCTACTAGCATCCTCATTCACCTAGTGAGGACATTGAGGCTTGTAATTTAATGGTTTCACAGGAGAATAAGCTACTAATAGTAGAATCAGAATTTGAATTGAGACGATTCAAAGTTTATAAAACAAGTCTTAAAACTGACACCTTTTTCATTGAATTGACTATGATTGAAAACAAATTACACACCCATTAGTATCTTAACCACAAGCTCTGTTCAGACCTGACATCTTCATAAATTAGAATATAGACTCATATTTATCTTTCTACTTGTTATGGTTTGGAACTGAAATGTCCTCGAAAAGCTCTTGCACTGAAGGCTTTGTCATCAAGACAGTGGTGCTCAGAGGTGGGGCCTTTGGTAGGTGGCTGAATCATGAGGGTTCTGACCTCATCAATGGATTGATCAATGGATTCAAATTTAACAGGCATTTGGGAGATTTTAGAAACTTGGGTGGGACCTAGTTGGAGGAAGTAGGTCACTGGGGGCGAGCCTTTGAAGACTATGTTTTACCCCCACCCCTCACCCTCCCTCCTCTCTCCCTCTCCCTTTTCCCCCTTTCCAGCCGTCAGGGGATGAGCAGCTTTGCTCCATCTTGTGCCTCCTGTCATGATGTTCTGCCTCACTCCAGGCCCAGAAATAATGGAGCTAAGTGACCATGGACTGAAAAATCTGATACTATAGGCCAAAACGATTTTTTCTTCCATTAAAGTTGATTTTCTAAGGTATTTGTCATAGCAAGAAAGCAAATATACTACCTCACTAACATTAATTTGAGGCACTTAAAATAGTAAAGATAGAAATGGTTCCTAGCACAATGTTCTGCCTATACTGAATATTTGAGACAGGGAAAAAGAGAGGGACATGCTTGGGTGTTGCGCTTGTATTGGAAGGAGGTGAAACTGAAAGCTGCATTCAGAAAGGGCATTCTCTCCATTGTTTCTAATATCATACCTTACCTTTTCCTTACCTTGAGAACCGTAAGTGCTTCTCGTGTCTAGTCCTCTTACCTCTCTCTGAAGTGCCCTTCTCCTTATCTACCTTTTCCTCAAAAGATAAAGAACTTTGCTAAGTAATTAATTCCTTCTCATTAATACTTAATTTATCAATGTATTTGCAAAGAATCAATGAAATCAAACATTATAAATGGACAGGCTTCCTTTAGTTTAATGCAAGAAACAATGCTATACCTATCTATACCTCATATCTATCAAACAGAAGCACATATCTTTCCTTAAAATATGAATTTCCATAATGACCTGTTTTATTCAAGTTAATGCTTTCT